>JAAGKR010001383.1:62991-127707 GCA_011419295.1 Clarias macrocephalus
GGGGGTTGCTGAGGCAGCAACACCCTGTTGTTCAGTCAATTAGGCCAGGAAGCCTCCGGACATCTTAAGGCCGCCTTAGGCACAGTCATTGATGGAGAGGCTGGAGAGCGAGTACAGACCACCCGCAATACAACAGCCTGGAGCCACACACACACACACACACACACACACACACACACACACACACACACACACACACACACACACACACACACACACACACACACACACACACAAACCTCACAGTATGATCCACCACTGAAGGGATTAACAATATTAAAAAATAAAGCGCAATTGTTCACACAAGCTTAAGTTTTAATGCGCTATTGAAACTGATTAACAGACAAGCCACACAATACACACATACATACACACAAAGAGACGGACACTGAAGCTGAAAAAGGCAGGCAAGAGCACACCGAAACAAACACAAAGCCCTGACTTGATGTGTGTGTTTGCCGTGCGTGCGCTCACCCTCGGACTCGATGCGCTGGCCGCTTCCCACCAGACAGTACTTAATGTCGGCACCTCGTCCGATCGTGGCGTTGTTACAGATCACGCTGCCTTGAATGTTACACCTGAGGACAGGATATCGACAGAACTTCACATCAGTCTGGGTCTTACACTTTGTTGGTTTACTCACACACACACACACTCACGCACCCACACACTAAAGCCACTCCATGATTCATTGCTGCTGTAGTTTGTTTGCACATGATTAATTGCCCAGCTATGCATATGTTAATGAGCTCAGCACTTATGTCATTACAACCTTATTACAACTCTATTACCCCACACAGCCACATGTTCACCCTACTGAGCTACAGAACCTCAATAAGGCAGGAATATTTTGTGCTTTATATATATATATATATACATGCATGTTCATACAGACAAATAAAAAATAACAGCAGACAAATCCAAAAAACACATCTTTATAATTTCCCTGCAGCTTCGCTCATGTCCTCATTTCTAACATTGGGCTCCGCATGACGCGTCCCGTCTCCGTCGATTCTTTCTCACATCTGGTCCATCTCTGCCAGATGTCATACGATGCCTTCTGCACATCATGTCTGGAGATCAAGAGGGTCATGGCCAAACCATGTCTTCCTGGTTTGGGTTCCAAATATTTTCCGACTGCCTTGGTGCAAACTATATATCAAATATTTCTTCGTCTTTCATTTCTTTTTTTTTTTTTTTTTTGAGCTGTTAAAAATAATAATGAAAGAAAATAAGTAGTAATTAATCACGGGAGGTATAATTATTATTATTAATTTTTTTTTCATGATTGTCCCCGACTCCTTCGGCGCTACATCAGCTGGTCTTGGATGAGTTTCATGATTACTGGTCAGTTGCTTTAAAATATGCATGCCATGACACGTGTACACACACACACCACACACACACGCGCGCGCACACACACAGCACTCTAAGCTGCTCCCTGTTTACACCGCACAAAGAATAATATTTTCCTAGGCTCGCTTTGGCACCATAAAATTGTATTTGCACAGTTTGATGTTTGATTGAGCCAAGCCTGGCTTTCTTCTCTCACGCTCTCGGGTGCAGGAATAGATTTCAGAAACACACCAGTCTTCTACTTTCATGTCTTCGCACTAATTGCACAGCTGAGGGTCTTGTCCTTTGTGCGCCCGAAACGCTGCCGCCCTCCCCCTGCAGGGGAAACCCGATCCTGCCCTGCTTTCTGCCAGTTTCTTTTATTCCCTGTACGCACCCATTAGCACGTGTATTAAAAACAACGGCGACGGCTGATGTGTGAGGCAGCACGCTGCGCTGTTGGTAGCCAAAATATATAAGCACGTGTCCGGTGCTGCAGGTTCCAGGCGTGTTCGCACGTCCAGTCTGTTATTTTTTTTTGTTTAGGAAGTGAACATCAGTGCTGCCCAGAGACACCTGAGGATTAGCACTTTTCACCTGATCGAAAAAAGCTGTTCGGTTCTTCTCGTCTCTGGGTTAGGAACTCGACCCTGTGTTAGAGGGATACGAACCTTCTCGCCGTTTCAACTTAAATTGACCACCAAAGGATGAGATCCAAAGGATCGATGTTTTATATATAGCATATAACAGAAAAAATAATGGAAAGAGACATAGTTTTTATTTATATATATATAAAAAGGCGCGTGTGTGTGAGAGAGAGAGAGAGAGAGAGAGAGAGAGAGAGAGAGAGGGGGGGGAAGGGGGAGGTTTGGTAGTGATGAGAGATTACAAGGATTGCAGAATTAAACCGAGAGACCACCAAAGAAGCAGTGCTGAAATACCACTAATTACTGACACTGTGTTCCTCCGCACGGTGACCCCTCCCTCTTTCTCCTTTGCCCTCCACTCCTCTCATCCCCTGCTCCACAACCCCCCCACAAGCCCGAAACCCCCAGAGCTTTGTAAACAACCACTCCTCCATGCAAACAAAGAGACCAAAAATGCAAGTGCCTTCTTTAACATTGCTAATCCCCTCTTACATTTTTTTTATCAATCTGAAAGAATTGCTATCTCTCTCTTTCTCTCTCAATCTCTTTCTCTCTCTCATGTCTTTCACCCACTGCTTTCATGTAAAGCTTTAATTCGGATGTAAGGGTCCCCGTGCTGGCACCAAGCTCGCCTGCTTAAAGAGAAAAACCGCACAGTGGAAGAAAAAAAAAAGAAAAAAGAGAAAAAGAAAACCCTGTACAAGCTCTTTCCTTGGATTTGGACAAAAACGCACTTGTTTCACTTCCACTTTCTCGCAGAGCTCTGTGTTATCTACTACGTTTTCAATGTCCTGAAAGCTCATCGTTTAACCAAATCAGCTTAAATCTGAACTGCTTTCACTAAAAGGAAATCTGCAATTCGTTCGGTCCCTGGCGCGGGTCTTCAGCCCGGCTCTGTAGGACGTTTCGCAAGAACGCGTCCTTTCGGCGTTTTTTGTCGAGCAACCTGCGTGCCGATGCACTTGTCTCTCTGGCAATCATTACATCGACATTCATCACTTTTCTGGGTGCTCGGCTGCATCTCGCGGCCTGTTCAGGGTCAGTGAGCACCTTCAACGGTTTGACAACAGAAGTTTCTGTTTTTTCTCAAACAATAAAACGCAGCAGACGAAGACTTCTCCCCCCCCCCCCACCCCCTACCTCCCATCTTCCTTCTTACTCGGAGCAGAATGGTCTGATCATGCTGAATGTCCTGTCCTCTGTCTCAACTCTCCAGCACCAGACTTGTGTCGAAATAGAAAAACAGAAACGCTCTCTGTACAGTAATCGCTTAATCCTTAAAAACTGTACTATACCGGCTTTTCCTTAACATGGCGCTGAATGAAGCAATGCCTTTAGCAGGTGTGATTATAAGCGGTACGAGGTCTCAATTAAATATGAGCTCTGTCAGAGAAAATAAATAACCTTCTGAGCAATCAGGCTCAGGCGAATTCAACAGCACTGTGGGATGATTTGTAAGAAACTGAACAGTCACGTTAAACGTGAAACAAAGCACCAACCCTTCTTCAATAGTGACGCCGTTCATGATGATCGAGTTCGTTATCTTGACTTTCTCCTTGACTGTGGTGGACGCGCCGATGGTCGAGCGCTTGATGGATGTTTTGTCGGCTATCTGGCTCGACGCGCCGATGATGCTGTCACCTCCGACCTTTGAAAGATAGCACACATCTTACTCCTGCTGCACATGACCTTCGAAATATTTAAAAAACGTGTCTAGTTTTCTGAAGCAATCCACAAATCAGCTTCACCTAGCTGAACCATGAACCTGAACTATATACTCACCTGTGAATATACAGTATGTGGGTGAGTCAAAAATGATCCGCAGTCTGGATATAGTAACACTTCTGTTGGCTGCGCTTTCCACACAAGGGCTCTGTCTCAACAGGCACATCAGTGAACGTGTCATATCGGTTCGTTTGTGTTTTTGTGGTCTGAGTTTGAATCTGGTGCTGAAACAACTCACGGAAGAGCAAAAATATGGAATAAAATCACTGTCAAAATTAATCATGCGTAAAAAAAAAAGATTCATTTAAGATTGTGTTTTGTCTGAGTTTGATTTCCAAATCTACAGGCACGAGAGTTTACAGATACAAGATTTTGGGTGTTTGTTACAACTGTAATGCCTACGAGGGAAGAGGAATCGATTCGACGCATGCGCACCACCACTCCTAAAATCTTACCTGCTATAGTTAAAAATCTGTATAATTGTACTTATCGAATCTGTGGGGAAAAAAATAATAAAATTACCTGAGAGGATGAAGCAGTGCTCGTTTGTTAAACTGCCATTTTGGTGCTGGTGGTTTAAAATGGTGGCGGGGCGCATGCGCCGAATCGATTCCTCTTCCCTCAGACAATAATGCCTGTGCATGTGGCACTACACGTAATTTCGCAATTTGTCCATGTAACAGAGGAGTTGTAAAAACGAGTTTTGTGTCTGTAAACAGACACACGCCAGAGTCGTGTATTTCAGGGTTGTACTGTAACAAACACAAAATCTTGTATCTGTAAACTGTCATGGCCGTAGATTTTGGAATCCAACTCGGACAAAACACAGAATTAAACACACATCATATTATTTATTTATCTATTTTTTTATTATTTTTTTTTACACACAAATATTTTTGACAGTGATTTTATTCCATAAATAAACAGGGGCGTTTGGAAATCCGCAAACAAAATTTGGATCGATACTCAAAGGAAGATGAAAGTTTCTTAAAGAGAATCATCACTGGTGATGGGATAAGGATTCATCACTACGAGCCTAAGAATAAGCGGCAGAATACGGAATGGAGAAATCCGCAATTGGCGAATAAAAAAAAGTCGACCATCAGCTGGAAAAGTGATGCCTACAGTTTTCTGTGATTCTTAAGAGCCAGTATTGAAACATTTTCAGGAAAAAGGTTCGGAAATCAACAGTGCTTGTGATAGTGAGATGCTTATTGAGGAGCCGAGGAGTAATCTTCTATTTACGATTCTATAAACGATTAGACTTCTATTCAAGGGCACATGTGGTCCTGTACGCCTATGCACATCCACACACTTCTCCTCACACAGTCAACACTCTGCAAAAATGTAGTTTTGAAGTGTTAAAGCATCCTCCCTATAGTCCCTAACAGACTTTTACCTGATGAAGATTCACTTCTGATGAAGAATTGAGTGCAGCGGTGCATTCGTGTCTCGTAGCTCAGCCTAAAACCTTCTTTTAATGAAAAAATATGAAAGCTTGAGTGCGGATCATTTTTGACTCATCCTGGTACTAGCGACTTTAACCGTACTATAATATATGCAGAGGGAGATTGAGGTACTCACGAGACTTCTCTCAGAAACTACAGCAGATGGGTGAACTGGAGGCTCTTCAACCAGTTTGGGAGCCTGAGGAGGGAAAAAAAATAGAAATCAGTAGAAAATCAAACAAGGCACACATTCAGATGATAAATATTTTGATATTCAGAAAGCACAGCTGTGTTTTCCTGGATATTTCAAAACAATCATTTTCTCTGCATTCCTTTCCATTTGTTAGGAGAGTACCAGACGGTCCACATGATTACATGTAGCTTGGTCATGTGTCACACCCTGACAGCAGTAAACTGATGTTAAGTATGAAGTTATGACATACACTAATAAATGTGAAATTATTCTACATGCAGTCAGGTCTACTAAGAAAAAAATACATAAAAAGAAATGTCAGAATGAGTAAACAACACTGCTGAGATAAACGTGTGCTTTTAACACTCACTACGCGATTGGCCTCCACGTACGCGGCCAGCGTGTTGACACGGTAACACAAGCCGTCCTCCATGACGTGTACGTAGCAGCGGAGCTTTCCGCCGTGGTACGCCTCGCTCATGTCGCCGCGATGATCGTTCCAGCAGGAGCGGTCGCGTGCGAGCTCCAGGAGCCCGTCGTCTTTCGAGGTGCTCAAGATCTCTGTTGATCAGCATTGTGTGTGCGCGTTAGTGATTATTATTTTAATATATATTATTTTATTATTTTAGATATTAATATTATTATTTTTCCTTTCAGGGTTCAGTCAGGACTAAAACTGCATTAGTTATAATAAAGTCATGTAGAAATCACCTTATGTGTTAATAAACTTAACTATTAAAGCAGTAAAAAAAATAAAATAAAATAAATAAATAAATAAATAAAAGAAACAAATAATGCTTTGAGGGAAAAACAAATGACAAATTGATCAGATGGAATGCAAGTCAATCCGATCTTCTTAAACAGACAAAATAAACTGTTTAAGAAGTAAAAAAAGAAGTAAAAAATAAACTAAAAATTTAGACCTATCCATCTAACAGAAGAGAAGCAGGATGCAGCCATCACCATGCTTCGGCACAGAGTCACGTCTTCTTTGCGTGATTAACATTCTAGACGATATTATAATTAATGTCTTCTCAATATACACTACCTCCTTACACAATTATGCATACTGGTTAATTTCAGTATGTGCGTATAGGCCTCCTGAACATTTGATTTGTTTATTGTCTACTTTCGCACTTTTTTTGTGCCTGTTTTAGCTTTACTGCTGTTCTCGGTCTAATTTCTTTCACTGTGTTGTTTAATGTTGCTGTATAAAGATCGATCTTATCTTAAAAAGTAATATGAGGAAGTGACAAGAATTTGCCGAAGTGTCCTGCAGCACCTTTAGTAGTACGATGCTGTAGTTCTCTTAGCAACCACGTGATGCTTTCATCTTTTCACTTCTCAGATGGCATGTTCTTTGTGACGGTATCTCAATTTATCTACTAGTTAATCCGTTCCATGGCGCATCAAATATTTTTGGAAATTCTTCTCTACTGATATTGACCTTCCAACAGTGTGATGTTGTACATGATTTTGCATTTTTTACCAACTATGCCATCAACAAGTTGGATGAAACCAAGTAGCACTGATGTTTAATCGGGTTTAACCACAATGTGGAATATGAATTTCATCAAGTGGCAGAAATTCACCTAGGGATGCATTTGCATCTTTTTTCCTCTGGTTTTGTTCTGTATGCTTGTCGTCTGTCTGGAAGTTTAAGTCTTTAGCAAACTGCTTACGGACCAGATACGGCACGAGTTCCCCCCTCAGGGAAGAGATGGACCTGGGGCAGAAGAAATTCATCTTAGAATTCAGAAAGTTAGAGATATATATATATATATATATCACTTATATATATATACACACATAGTACAGACCAAAAGTTTGGACACACCTTCTCATTCAAAGAGTTTTCTTTATTGTGTTCTTTAGCCCAAACGCGTCTCTTCTGCTTGTTGCCTGTCCTTAGCAGTGGTTTCCTAGCAGATATTCTACCATGAAGGCCTGATTCACACAGTCTCCTCTTAACAGTTGTTCTAGAGACGTGTCTGCTGCTAGAACCATGTGTGGCATTGACCTGCTCTCTGATCTGAGCTGCTGTTAACCTGCGATTTCTGAGGCTGGTGACTCGGATGAACTTATCCTCCGCAGCAGAGGTGACTCTTGGTCTTCCTTTCCTGGGGCGGTCCGCAGGTGAGGCAGTTTCTTTGTAGCGCTTGATGGTTTTTGTGACTGCACTTGGGGACACTTTCAAAGTTTTCCCAATTTTTCGGACTGACTGACCTTCATTTCTTAAAGATGGCCACTCGTTTTTTTCTTCACTTAGCTGCTTTTTTCTTGCCATAATACAAATTCAAACTCTTTGAATGAGAAGGTGTGTCCAAACGTTTGGTCTGTACTGCACATACACACACACTAATGTGTATATATATATTACACACTTCAGGAAAAGAAAAACATACAGAATTTATTGATTATGATACAAATATGGTATATACACACACATATATGAAACAAATTAGATAGTTTTGCAGCGAGAAAGGTCTTAGATCTATATCCTGCTTGCACATTCATCATATCAATGCACTGCTTCAGGTCTGAATAGAGGACGACTATTTAAGGAATCTTTTCTTCATTCCTATAAAGGTTCAAACAAAAGCACAATGGGGGGACAGAAAAGGACTACTATGTCACCACAGTGTGGATTCTAGTTCATGGGCATCTTGCAGGTTTAAAGGGATCAGGATGAAGCACGGTTTGTAAAAAAGCACCCTATGTAAGCCTGGGGCCGAGTTTCAGTGGGTCCCTAACCATCGCTCCTCCTCGGGCTCCCCGCTCTAACCCTCACGCTTTGGTTCCTTTTTTTTCCCGGCCAAGATTAGCATTTCCATCTGAATGCCGTGAGAGAAACAACAGTTACTCTGTCCATTTCGCTCCTTCGCTACTCTGTGCCTCAGCAGCCTCAAGAGTGAAACAGAGTAAGAGAAATGGAAAGAGAGAGAGAGAAAGTGAGAGGGAAATGGTACCAAACAAAGCGAAAGAGAGGGGGGGAAAGGCAGGCTAGAAAATGTCAACCTGGTTTGATGAGAGAAAAGGAGAGCAGGAGGAACCAGGATGGATGATGAAGGAAGATTATTTGAAATGATATTTATATCAGGCTGAATTACACCTTACAAGTGGCAGGAGTTTGGAAAAGCCTAGCCATGGAGAAGGGAGGGCGGAGGGAGAGGAAGAACATGCAGAAAGATGCTCAATTATTTCTACATCCATTCAAACTGTGTGAAATATAAATAAAGACATGTTCCCATTTGTTAGATTCTAAGAGCTCACACTACCTTAAAGCTCTCAGGTGCTGTGCTGTAAATGTGCTTACCACCACCTCACAGGAAACATCAACTAGCTCAGGGACAAATAACACACACACACACACGCACGCACGCACAGCTTACAGAAAGAAGAAACGCTTGTTTGAGAATGCTGTGAAATTAAGTTGTGCAGTCTAATGATATAGTCACGTTTTCACACACACGCATTCCTTCTTACTTACTTTGTAATAACCATTAAGAGAGAGGGAGAAGTCGAGAAAACAAGCCAGAAGAGGCGTGAAAGGTCATAATTCATGGTGGGGAAATTCCCCAGACTTACTTGTTGTCGACTAGAAAGTCAACCACGGATCTCTTAAAGCAGTACAGGTGGGCGTCCAGGAGGCCTGTCCTGATGTGCATCCTGGGATGTCTGAGAGAAAGAGACAGACAGACAGAGTGGGCGAGAAGAGAATGAGACTCGAGTTCAGAGAAAAAAAAAAGAAAAAAGTGTGCAAATAAATCATAAAGATCAGAATCTTTGCAAATCTGGGAGGCCGTGTTGGTGTTAAAATGCCGCACTTGGGTCTCGTGCGGTAGACTTTAGCAGAAACATTTGGCTGGCACCGTCTTCCTCCCAGCTTGGGTCGGATACAGTATAATTAGACTGCAGAACTTGTCTTTACGCTGCACATGGCCTTTCATTTTCCTTTCGCTTCCACTCTTAATTGGTCTCTTTGAGGTAGCGTATGAGGGTGCAGGCTTAACAGGCCCCAAAAATAAAGGCAACAGAAAGGGGCGGGGGTGGGGTGAACGGGACTGGGAGGTGACATAAAAGGAGTGCTGTTGCATCTGTGTATTGTCCCTGAACACTACACAAGCGTCCGTTTCGATGCTTAAAAACTCAGCGCTGCACCAAGCCCTGCGTAAAGAATCAGTCTAGGCTGACTTTATGCTGCTGCGTGCTCACGCAGACCCCCCAAACGTTTTAAAGCCTGCTGCCGAGATGACGACTTTCCTGGAGGGTTTAGAGGCCAGGACCGAGGGCGCAAAAAAAATGGCCGCCTGAAGGATATGGTGCCTCGTAATGACGGCTGACTCAGACCAGAGGAAAGACGCAAATGACATCACGAGAGAGTCAGCTCAGGTCAATTATTGAAAAAGTTATGTTTTTTAAATTATGGTAATACGATCATTATGAAACTGTCTACAAGAATTAATTTGACGTAACTGCAAAGCAGTAGAAATGATAAAAGTCTTTTGTATGAGAGGTGAAATCATGACCATTACTCACTGCTATTAAAATTTTTACAAGATGTGATTACAAGAGTGTGATTTTTTTTTTCTCCTTGTTGTTGCGGTGCTGGTCTTTAGTGACCAGAGTTTCCAAAAAATTCTCCATCTATCGCTCGCTACTGACAAAACTATTATTTCTAGAACTAACAATTAACCCCAAATGGACTGCGGTTTGGCTTTCGAACACACAGGAGCAACGCAATCTGCATTACAACTACATTTGCTTATTGAAAATCTCATAAAAATTTTTTTACTTGCACTTAGGGGGTCCTCCTCTTTCATAAGATACTGGAGCGTGGCTGTGGGGATTTGTTTGTATTCAGCCACAAGAGCATTAGCGAGGTCAGGCGCTGAGGTCAGGAGGTACGGAGGACTGGGGTGAACCTCTGCGCTCCAGTTTATCCCAGAGGTGTTCACAGGGGTTGAGGTCAGGGCCGATGTGAACCAACAACTTAACACGATCCCTGTTTCAAACTGAAGCTGAACAGCCAGTTCCAGTACTTATACCTGGACCTATGTTTAGTTACGGATTAAATAGTTAATGTAGGTGTATTTATTTATTTAACATTTAAACAGTGTCTAATTATTATTATTATTATTATTATTATTATTATTATTATTATTATTATTATTATTGCACCTTGACTGTACTAGTTTAACATTAAATGATGCTTTAATGATGATGAAATTTATAATAATTTATGAATACACTAATATTTTATTCAATGGCCAGTTTTTATAGGTTACGCAATATCATGTTATGGGAATAAAATAAAGTCACCTGATGACCTGAATGAACGGAGTGGATCTGGGAGAATCACTGGGAGATATGGTGTCATCAGGGAAGAAGAAATTTCATTCCCATAACACAACATTGCTTAACCTAGACCTGACCTACTCCACATTATAACACTGCCTCACTATATTGGTTTGCATGATCGGTGCATCGCTTCATGCGCTTCCTTTCTTACCCTTAAGCACCCATCGCTCTGAAATAAAGTTAATCAGGCTCAACACACCACAGAAACTTTGGTCCATTCCTCTAAAGTCCAACGTTTATTCCCTTGGACCTTTTTTTATTATTATTATTATCTTCATTAATAAGCGGTTTTCCTGTGGACACACAACTGTTCAGTCCCAATCCTGTGAGCTCTCGATGCATTATATATGCGGTAATGCTCTTATTTTCACCATTATTCTTTTAAGATTTTCTGACCACGCTTCTTCTATTAGGTTAATGCTGCGGCATCGTTTCTTCCCCGTTTCACTAATGCATTGCACAGTCCTTAATTTAATACTAAAAATTTCAACAATCTAACTCACTCACTCATCTTCTATACCGCTTTATCCTGTATTCAGGGTCACGGGGCCTGGAGCCTATCCCGGAAGGCTTAGGGCACGAGGCGTGGTACACCCTGGACAGGGTGCCAATCCATCGCAGAAGACAGACACACATACACTCACTCATTCACACACTACGGGCAACTTGGGAACGCCAATTAGGCTAATCTGCATGTCTTTGAACAGTGGAAGGAAACCCACCAAGCACGGGGAGAACATGCAAACTCCATGCACACGGAAACGGAAATCGAGCCTGGCCCCGAATCAAACCCAGACCCTGGCGGTGCAAGGCGACAGTGCTAACCACTACACCACCGTGCTGCCTCAATTTCAACAATCTTTTTATTTTTTATTTTAACTTTCTGAAATGATGATCTATTTTAATTGTTTTTGGCCTTACAATGCATTTAATTTTCTTTTCATGAGACATGTCAGAGAGAACAAAGGTTCAAAATAAAAAAGTGATAATAATGTAAAGTGCGCAAAATATAGTGTTTTTTTTTTCTACAATGCTTTAACAAGTTGTCAAATGTTTAAAACAAACATTCATCTGCTTTGCTTTCATTTTACTTTTTTCTAAAAAAATTATGCATTTAAAGTTAATAGAGACAGACACACACACTCAAATTTGGACCCAAATGGTATTCCATAGTTTGAGTAATTCCAGCCCAGGGCAAAGATTTCACCTGGACATACAGTATTGTGGTTACGATAAGTTGTCAGATAGTGTTATGCGATTTAATGTTGCTTTTCATTCAAGTTGATATTGCACAAGAAAACTGGACGTGAATCCAAATTCAGAACCACACACAACCGTTGTACTCCACCTGTTGAGTAAGTTCCAGGAAGTTATCAAACAGGCCGTGTGGGAGCTCTTTGAATAATACAAGCATGATCAGGACCTCGGCCAAGGAGACGGGAATCCGATTTGAAAGACGAGCAGGAATCGGGTGAATGTGGAGACGTTTCTCCGAATCTCAGTCCGCTCAGAATGGCATGTATGGAGGGAGAGCGGGTGTACAAAAAGCATCTCTAAAAAACCAGTGTTACACACACAGCTCGATGTATTCACCGCGAATTGGAAAAGACATGCGCACACATAAATCTGTATGTGTATGTGTGTGTGTGTGTGTGTGTGTGTGTGTGTGTGTGCGTGTGTGTACTTTGTCTAAGATGGAAGATGCAGAAGAGGTACACTATAACACAGAATAGCTGAATTATTTAGTAGGGAGGAGGCACTGTGAAAAGCAGTGATAAATGTGTGTGTGTGTGTGTGTGTGTGTGTGTGTGTGTGTGTGTGTGTCCATGACCACATCTGGTCCCAGTGTGCACAGCTCCCACGCACGCTAACTTGGTGTCATTTATGTAAGGTGGAGATTTCGCAGAGCCAGAGGAAGGAATTAAAAAAAAAAGCACAAGCCTGATTTATGCCAAGCTTCTAGCGTGTGGCGAAGACGGCGCGGCACCTGGGGGACGGTGCGGAGGCAACGAGCGAGAGGAGCGCAACAACAAGGGAAAATTAGTGAAGAGAGTGTGAAAGCTGAAAAGAGGAAAAACAACAATGGACTTGTATGGAGAAACATGTGCAATTTAGTGTGTGGTAGATAAATAATGAAAAGCATTACACATTGCTGTAAGTCATTACTGTTAGCATCTGTACTGATAAAAACATAAAAGGAACATAAAAGTGTCTCAATATCCAATTATGCACATGCTCTGCTTATTCAGTTTGCATATTAACTGCGCACTGAGTGTTTTCAAGGATCAGGCGCATTTGAATGTTCACAGGAACGACTGCAGTGGGCCCCGCGCCATCTTAGCCAGGATCATCATTCACGAATGTCTTCGCAACGTACCATGTTCGGAGTCTTCGGTAGACGTCAAATCAGTATTACGCTGTAAATGATGACAAATTTCATCGCGAGTCCCAGTTTGACTTGAACGGCCTTCATGTAAATGGAACACTTCATAAAATTATTATTGGGAAAGTTCCATTAAAACAACCCTATTAATTAGATTGACGCATTATAGTTAAAAACTATCGCCTTCTAACCTTGTACTGTTATTTAATTCTGGTACAAATTGTACCACAAGAACTAGATGTGAAAACAGCTCAAACACAAAGGCCTGCATCAATGTGTGCTATTGATAAAACATGGACGTTTCTAATATCTCAGACGCTTTAAACGTCAGGCTAATACAGTGTTTGGTAGGAAGAGACCGTCTAAACCGTTTAGGGGAACGTGGACTGGGAACGACCCCTGGTGAAGTGGAAACCTAAATTACAGCAGTAACTGATAGTGAGTTTGGCGCGCTCCTGCTCTGGAGGTGTTTGTAATAGTTCGGGCCAGTGACTCATTCCTCTACAGCCCCTGCGTTTCCTCTCCGCTCTGTCCAGATGCGACAGAAGTGGCAGGAAAAGCCCCGGAGTTGGCAGCTGACTCGCGCTAATGGCTTTAACGGCTTTCTGAAGTCTTGCTGAGCGGCGTGGTGGCCTGGAGAGCTCACGAGCGTCACCGAGCGCTGTCTGTGTCAACATACAGTACGAGTCGTCTGGATCCACATGGTAGCGTGGTGAGTGCGAAGAACTCGCGAGGGACTGGTCTGAAGATCATTAAAAGAAGTTTGCTCATGGAGAAGAGAGAGAGCACAAGGGAGCACAACCTTACTTCTCACCTGTCATCAATTTGCGGTGGGAAAAAAAAAGCAAAGTTAGGGTGTAGACTAGAGGAATGTGTAAGACATTCTCAAACTGTAAAATCAATTCAGGGGTCGATTAACAGCACGTGCAGGGCGTTTTAGCCTCTCGGCACGTGCAAAGACCACGCAAGCCTACAGTAGGTGTATAAGAGGATAACTGCACAACCGATTAACAAAAGGTGTTCATACCTGTCACATATCCTGACCGCACTTTGGTCTGAGTGTTTTCTACTACTACATTTGGCATGAGACACTCAGCATGGGATCTGTCCTCGACATATGGAGGGAAAAAAAAAAAAAAAAAACCAGTACAGTATGTCTGGGTTCGCCGGGACAGAATAAAGGCCACAGACAACGCTTGCACAAACACTACGTAAGCCGGTGTTTGACTCTCACAGACGTCTTCACAGCTTAAAAAAAACAAACAAACAAAAAAAAAACCCTCCACATTTCAACACTGACACTGATTTTCACCTCTCAGTATTAATCAGTGCCGAATATGTTATAGTAACAGTAATTACACTCACAAAGAGAGCACTATAAGCGTAGGGTCACTCTGCACAAGACTCATGATTATTATTAACAGCCAACATCAGGAAATGAATCTAATGATCAATGAGACTTCAGCTGGGTTTTCCACTCGCTCACACACCCTACGTTCCTCTTAATGCACGTTGTTGTTTTTTGTTTTTTTTAAAGGTCACAGACAGCCATAATACGCACCTTGCACATGATATACTGCACATCTGCACTGCGTACGGTTGTGTGTGTAATGAAGAAAATTAGCATTTAATGCACGGTCGCTCGCGCTAGAGGCGAAAAATCATGAGCTACATGAATGAGCTTGTTGTGTTATTCTGAGTAAATATTCATTTGCTGTCATTAATACACCCAACTGCAAATGCATTCTTTGGGGAGGATTCGTCTTTTGCAATAACTGTTAAAGCAGATGAACTATAATAACCGAGCGGTACGCTCACATTACAAGCAACACTGTTCGATTCCTATTTTTTGGTCAGATCAGATTTGCATGTCATGATGGTTCGCAGTCATCACTTAGTTATTTCTATCTGACTCTAACATGGACGTGTGTGGCACATTGATACTTCTTCGCTCGCGCCATCTCAGTTCAATGTGTGCGACCACTCGTTCATTTCAAACCCGGTCGTGTGACTTGAGCAAAATTATGCTTGGAGTTTTGCTCCGGAGGATTGGAAAGCGGTTAGTCGACTGTACGCGTTAAGGTCCAGAAGAAGGAAGAAAGCCAGACGCCTCGCTTTAGCAGTTATTGCAAGCACTGCTATAAAATACCTGCGCTGACAGTGACGTCAGTGCGCTATGCATGCGTAGAGGAAATACTTGAGATGAATTCCGATCTCAATACAGTCACACGACTGCGTATTTGATATGTAAAGTGACTCAAATTCGTTCTGTAAAACGTTAAGATTTGTGCGATCGGACAACCTTAAAATTATTATTATTTTTTTTTATTCAGATCCATGTCAAAACTAAAATAGAACAACCTAAAGCCTCTTTTCACCCAGAAATCTGGTTACAAAGGCAACAGTAAGACCTCCTTAATGCTGTGTTTTGTACTACCTTGATTTTTATGTTCACGTAGCATGCAGCTTTCCGCTACCTGAGAAGGTGTTTACCACAACAACGGTGGCATCGAGGGTGACTACAGGTATACAACTACAGGCATAACGTCCACTGATTTCAAGACAATGAGGGCTGGAGAACTGAGTGTTGGGGTACTAACTCTGCACATTTACAGTACATCACTCAGCAAATGCAGAATTCTGTTCAGAGCTCGTCATCTACCAGATTCACTCCCGTGTCTTCGTTACTGACTTTAAGTCCTACCTGGCGACCTAACCAACTATAGATGGAGCTGAATTCTTGTGAGGACAGAAAGTGGAACTACTGCACTCTCAAACACTTCAATATATTTATATGTAATCGGAAAAAATGCACTGCAGCCTTTGCACTAATTATTGTAAGTGTGGTGTGTGTGTGTTTGATCTACGCTGTACAAGATATCTGTGTGTTAGCTGCTATCTGTTTACCGGTGAATCATACACATCACACTTCTTAAATCGCCCGCTCACCTTTCTGTGATGGAAGGTTCTCTCTCTTTTTTTTTTTTTTTTTTAAGACTGATCTGGTCTCGACCCTGTTTTCACTACCTGGTTTAAAGCCGAGTCAAACTGACCCCTGATTCTGCCTCCGTTCCTTTTATACAGAAAGCTGAAGCGTAATGACGGCGTAATCATCTCCCGCCTTTAACCGGCTGTGTGAATAGAGCTTAAGAGTGGATTATTCACAAGCTCCAAGCACAGGTGTTAACTAAGCCCTGTGCCAGTTAGTAAGACCCTTAGCATCACATGGAGAGCACTAACTGCTGCTGGGGATTGCCCCATGTGGTCTACTTAAGACACAAGACAGATGTGACGACTTCGGACCGCTTAGAAAACATGAAGATGGTTTTGGACAGCATTTCATGTTCGTTATGACTTGTGACTGCAATTATTTGAATAGTTTTAGGACTATTTGGAAGACAAGTTTCCATCAGTGAACAGTACAACTAAGTTCAACTAAGCCCCTGTGCCAGTTTGTACGACCCTGAAGGCAGACATCCTGTTAGCTCAAGTACATTTCCTGTTTTACTTTTGCACTTTGGACCAGAGAGTACACAGCTATAGAGGGAATTTAGGTACGGTTGCACAGTCTGGTTTCAACCACATGAGGATGAGTTCCCTTTGGAGTCTGGTTCCTCTCAAGGTTTCTTCCTCATGTCATCTCGGGGAGTTTTTCCCCTTTCCACCGTCACCTCTGGTTTGCGCATTAGGGACACATGGACAGTGTCATTAAGTTGCTAAGTATTATTTTTATTATTTTTTTTCCCGTTTATTAAATTTACTTCCAGGTTGTATTTCTGTAAAGCTGCTTTGTATTATCGTCAATAGTTAAACGCGTTGTAGAAATAAAATTGGATTGAATTATTCCTCCAGGCAAAGGAGCGTTACTACTCAGAATGTGTCCATCTTACAATCAATACTAGTCTCTGTATCATCATCAAAAAGACATTATAACGTTACGAAGGACAGTAGTTTTCATTACAACCTTCAATTTCACCTTGATATTGATAGTTAAGTCCAATCCGGAGTGGACTAATTCTACACGAGAAGATGCGGCAATGCGTTTATTACCTTACAGTATTTCTTTAGGGGTTCATTCAAGTCTAAATCCATCATGTCACTTCTTTCTTTCTTTCTTTTTTTAAAGGGTCTGAACTTTTCCAACATCTGGAAAGATTGCTGTATTTTACCTTCTATTAAATGACTAGTAGAAATAACCCCCAAGTAATATACAGCCTACAGTGTTCAAACTGACATGTTAGTAAAGATTCCGTGGGGAAAAGTGGTCCGGCACTTTCTTTTTAGTGTAAAGACACTTCAAGAAGCGCTTGCATGTTTTTTTTTTTTTTTTTGGCTCAGGCCGAAATCAAGTTGAAACCTGAACTTAATACTAATAAAACGTAAATGACATTTAAAAGGACATGTCAGAGAAGTGACAAATCCAAAAGTCATACAACCTACTTTTTTTCCCCCCCTTGAGCACTTCGCCTGCCACATGCTTTAGAACGAGTGCTTATAAAAATGGTCAAATGACCATTTAAAATGCGGTTTATGTACTGTAGCATGCATGTTTTTTTCCCCTTAGTATGACAACTGTGTCTCCTCACATCTCAATTTTTTTATGAGACGATCTGGTATCGTTGGTGTCCATTAATCTCAGCCGATTAAAATTTAATAACTGACTTATAACAAATAACTAAATAACCATCGTAAGTTTTTTCCTTCCTTAAAGCAACATGAGCCATGAAATTACTTATTTTGGTCGAAACAAAACATGCGATTATTTTTTCAATAATGCATTTCATAACAAACATTTTTTTTCTCTTGTGCTTTAATTCAAAGCTCAGCCCAAACATTGGTGCAGAAAGCTATGTGACTTATTACCAGCTGATGACAAAGCTATAAAGCCTGGCTTTTTTTTCTTGGCGAGTCGTCAAGTTCATCAAATGGCACATGGGTTTATCATGTAGTGCACCAAGGAATCTGTTAATATGGGAGATCTGATAATCAGATCATCTTAATTCATGGCTAAGCTGGATCACACAACGTACAACTATTTATTAAGCGCAAGGAACCTTCACTGTACTACGCATACAATCACTAAGGCAAAAAGAGAGAGAGAGAGAGAGAGAGAGACAGAGAGAGAACAGTATCCATTCTTTGAGTTTCCATCCCAAAACCTCGAAGCAGAATAGCTTGCCCAAAACCCAAGAAAGCGCTTTGTAAATCAAATATTCACATGTTCATTAGATGAGTAGGCTTTCCTTTTAAGAAAAGTCCAAATCGTCAGCGCTCCTTCAAACCCACAGACGGAACGCTTGCTCAAAGAAAAGAGAGAAACAAAGAAAAGAGAGAAGAAAAGGAGAGAAAGACTTTAGAGTGGGCCAAGGAGGGAGGGACGGTGGAAAAGTGGGCCCCGATGAGGCCCGCTTAACAGGCAGCTCTTGTGAAGGGCCAGCAGCCGAGGAGGCCTCTTGTTTTTATTAGCCGTCCCACACAAACACAGGGTCAGAGTCATGCGAGGACCAGTTTTGTTCTGCACCCCCCCACCTCAAACTACAGCTCCTGTGCAAGAAGAAGAAGAAGAAGGGAGAAAAAAAAAAAAAAAAGCTGATCCGCTTTGACTGCTTATCGGCGTTCCCGGTACTGTAGGTGGTATAATTCTCACCACACTCATCAGCGGAGCTTTTAGCACGGCTGAAAAGCAACAGGCGACACTCTCCCCTGCTGGTGAAACCGGCATGGAAACGCTCACGCTGCCAACCTGCGCTCAGCTGGAGGATTTAGTACAGCATGCAGGACGACAATAAGAGATCAGTCGGGCCAAAGGAAGCGCACATGTTCGCATTTTGCCCCAAATCATGTCCGAAGAACAATTCAGGTCTGCTGAGCGTGTGGTCGAACATGTTTACAATACTCATCAGGTTCATGCGCTTTTTTTTTTTGGATAAAAAAAAAGTCCAAGATAGCACAAATGGAAATGTCAAAATAAAAAATTATAATAATAAAAAAAAAAATTACACAAGAAATAAAAAGAAAACAGGATGTTATAGCAAAGTACCTAATAAAACATTCACCATGTCAATACTAATTACACACAATTTTATTCTGTGCATGTTTATTCTGTATACAAGTCCCTGTGTCAATTGTTACTATGGAAACAAAAATGTTTTACAATGAGTGCACCAATATAAACATGAAAAAAAACTAAACTTAGAGATGTACCGCACATCTCTAATTTTAGTTTTTTTTTTCATGTTTCTATACAATTAATCAACGCTTTCAGGTGAGATGAGGACGAACAGAAAGTTAAACTAAATTTGATTATCTGCTTATTACTGCATGCTTTCAAGTGCTTTAATCCTCGTACTAAAAACTTCTACAATTTTAAATTGATTAATAAAGACACATCAGGAATCTGTATTTACTCATTTGTATTTAGGCTAAATGTTATGGAACGTCAACAAGACATGTTCCCACTTTACAGAATTTTTCGACTAATCCCTAATTAAGCCCTGACGTGCTCTAATATTATTATCTATGGTTAAGCTACAAAGTGCTAAAGCAGAGTTTGGGTGTAATGTAAAGAAACAGAAAAGTCGGTGATTTAAGCCAGTGATATTCTCGTTTGATCGTGTCAAGCTGCTTTGCGACAATGACCATTCAATTAAATTTGTAGAATTGACTTTAATAAGGTAAGGCCAAGTATAACAACGGTTATATAGAAATAGGTCTGAGATGTGCTGAATCGCGTTAGAGAGAACAACGAGAACCACCAAAATATAACAGAAGGACACGAATGACCATATAAGGCCCACGGGAAGAAACAAAATACCTAAACCTCCTGAGACGTGATGCTCATACGCAATTCTTTAAGCCTGGTTTCTATATCATGGCTTGTTGTGGCACTGATAACATTCTGATGTCATTAGCTAAGAAGTGATGCAGAGCATTCTCAGAAAAAAAAAAAAAAAGTCCATGCTCAGGACTTTTTTGGACATTGCTTACTTTTTTGATAGACTAAAAATCACTGCGTATAAAGAGATCTGAATGCTAACACGTGTGATACTTACATGAGGAAACACAAACAAGCACTGAAAACATCACCGGTACAGTACGTACTTGCGCATGATGGCCTTCCTGATGACGAGCCCTTCCTCCAGGTCCGCTTCATTAGCCATGAAGAGGAGCCGCTTCCCCGTCTCGTCCACGCCCACGAAGTCGCGCTGCTCTCCTGATGCAACACAACGCCACATGCTCGCTCAGTATACACTACGTAGTGTTGCGTGTTGTTTTTCATGTTTTGTTTTTCCTGCATATAATCACATGTGCACAGTGTAACGGTGCAACATTGTTCAGCCTCTACACGACAAGAGATCTGTGATCGGACCAGCTCGCTGCACACGCAGTACTTTTCAGCGAGGAGTATAAACCTTTAACGTCTCAACATAGTGAGTGTTTTAGTCATCAAAAATGTTTACAGAATCTATTTGGAGAAAATATCAAATAGTTTTGAGTTAAACACTGAGTGATCAGAGTGATGTTTGCTGACAGACTACAGGAACATGGAATCTGCTGCTTAATCAGTTCTTTCTGTGAAAGTTGGTGGGTTTTGGCTGCGTTTACTGACAAAATAATTGTAAAAGTCTGGATTAAGAAGACTGCAGAACAACAAATTATAAAAATCCCAACATTTAAATGACCGTGTAAAGCAAACTCTTTCACAGTGCAGACTTCTCCAAACCTCCCACCGTCTAATCCGTATATGCCTTGAAGGAAAAGGGAGGACACGATGGAGTGAAAAACTGATCATTACTAAGAAATTATTATTTTTAAATAACACACGACTCCCTCCCACAAAAACAACCTACATTTAGCTTGTACAGCACAGCACCAGGAACAGTACCTGCTTTCTTTTTTCCTTTCTGCCCCGGGACGGTCTCTGTGAATTCATGCACTTTGCTCATGAGCATGGAAAGCGTGGCATTGTGGGCTCGGAAAAGATCCACCACCTCATGCAGTGCCACGTCCGTAATCAGGTCACAGCTCACCACCAGGATGTCCGTCTGAAAGCAAACAGCAGTGACGTGTGAGTGTGTTGTTCAGATTCACTGGGATAAAAAAAGAATCCTGGATTAAATGCACCAGGTATACAGGTAGAGGACGAAACATGCCGTATGTCGTTTGGTCTTCCGGGTCAAGAAATGTGTCAAGAAATCTATGTTCCCATGATGAAATACTTCTTTCTGATCTATTAATGATGAAGAGGTTAGCTATCATGCGAAGCAACTAAAAAAAACTCCCTGATTTGATACAACTTGCACTGTAATGTCTCTGCTCTAGCTGAATGTCTAATTATCGATCTCATAGAGTGTCAGATAGTTTTACTATCCGTATCACTTTGAGCTCCAACTACTAGAGGTACACTTTGTTCTGGACAAGAATAATCGTGGTGCATGCTAAACAGATTACCTGATGCAGGCCTAATCTTCGTGAAGCTAACTTGTAGTACTTTGCTTGCGTATTTTTCCTTAAAGCCTAAACTAATAATTGTCCGCACAAACCGCCGCGATTTCGCCACAAATATCCTGCGCAATTTAGTTATGTTTTTTTTTCGTGGCATTATATAATCGTTCATGCGTTTTGACGTTAAACTATTAAGAACAATACAATTTACTCATGTTGTAACATAAATATTAACGCAAATTCAGCTAAATTTCCATAATACAATCCTGTAATCATTTTTGAGTACTGTATACAAAACCCAAAGCAACTGTGAAGAAAAATGCGGCTTGGGATGGTGAATTATGTATTATGACTGTATTTACCCGAATTATAACAAATAAAACCCGCTTGCATGAATTACAGTACATACAGTATGGGGGTCACATCGGTGTTTTACCTTCTAGCCCTGCGGGAGACAGAGCGGCGGTCCAGTACTGTACAGGATACCGGTTTACATTTACATTCTTTAGTTTCTTAAGGGTAATGTATTAAGCTGAGTTTGAAATAAAGTGAAAGTATTTGGGGTGTAAACTATAAAAATAGGCATTTCTATGCAGTTTTTTTGACCACACCCAAAATTCGTGGGTGCTCTAGAAACGTAGCACCCCGCCAATTTCGGCTGCATATTTAAAAAAAAACTTGACACATCTGGATGATGTATGAAAATTGTTGGACAGAGTCCATGAGTCCACGAATGCATACATGCAGATTTCTGTTCAGTGTAGGTACGCAGCTCTATTAAGAACTCCGAGACTTCATTCCATACAGTTTACATTAAGATCAAACTGATGCTCCATGAGCAGCTCTGTGTACACGTCCTTCCACGCCAGTTCTGCTGCTACGTAAAGACGCTGTATGAAAAGCCCCCCTGTATTTCTCTTGACGACAGTCACAACAAAAGACGGGTTTATAACGTTACGGCGCGGATGACGTGGGAGCTGCGGCGGAGGAGCGGGGGGTCGAGCTGCCTCCATAAACACTTTGCTCTGGCCTAGCCTTCATCTGTGCGTGCATATTTGTATATATGTGTGCGAGCGAGCGAGCGAGCGAGCGCAGGCACGCAGGGGAACCCGGCGATAAATCCTGCTCGCCTTTGCCATTGTTTCTGTTTAAGTTGTCTGGTTCCCATCTGGTCTGCCCATCTCGAGCCGGTGGATAAATAAACGGGGGAGCGCGAGTGGCGAGAAAAGGGCCTATGAGAGAGAGAGAGCGCTCGGCTCTGTGAGAGCTGCATGCCTCATTGGGGAGGCCCTGCCGTGACGCTCCAGCTCCGGATTTCTCCCTCCTCTCTTTCCCTCTCCCTCTGGGCAAACCGCCGACCTCGGGACACATGCTCAACAGATAAAGATGGACGGAAGCTTGACTATCCGGAGGGAGCTCGGGCTTGCTACTAAACAGCTACGGCGTGTCTGATACAACGTCTTTCGCCACACGTCAGGGTCAGCGCCGTGAAGAACCTAAAAACGAGCAAATCCAACAATAAAAAAAATAAATAAATAAATAAAAAGGCAGAATAATATTTTTTCAAGCATCATAATACTTCTTGCGTAATGAATGACTTGAGTTGTTCTGAAGTAATAAAAACCTGGATCCTTGAATATTAAAATAAATTCGAAAAAATTAAAAGTGTACACTGTCTACTGTATCTACGCAGTGGCCCCTGAAGTAAACAGCATGTGTGTGTGTATATCATAAAGTGGAGAAAACCGAATCCTACAACTGATTACTGTCGCATGTCCGGCAACATGATCCAGAACCTCCATACGGTTATGATAAAATCTACAAATCAATCTTCGGTCATTTCTGTGGAAACCAGTACGGCCTCGAGCCTCTTGAACAACGCGGACAAAAAGAGACGCTGATGACATGTTTATAGCAGCGATAACGCAAGTGATAACAGAACCCAAAGAGATTAAACGTAAAGAACGTAGAAGGCGTAGATAGAGAGCGAGATCGAAGGGACGAGGAATTTTTAATAGGGGGGGAAAAAACGTAGTGAGCAAATATGGTATACGTGGGTATGAACTCTGGCCTGTAACAGCACGCTCCTTCACTCTTTACATAATCAGTCATATTGTTCATTTGTGCCTAGGGCCTCTGCATTTCTAACTTGGAACAGTTCTGCTACTGTGTGTGTGTGTGTCCATGTGTGTGTCCAATGCTCTGCACATGTGTGTTTATACATTACATATTATAACAAACTGTATCTAAGTTGATTTGAATCACTGCTTGGGGAGGAGAATTTTTTTATTTCAATTTTTTTTTAATAAAAAAAATACATTGCATTTGTAGTGTTCAAGAAATAATTGCTGTGCACATAAAAAAAAAGAAAAAAAGAAAAAAAAAAGTCACGCGATTTCTAATTAGAATTAATTCTAACAAGCAAAGACTGTTCAAATAATTTTAAAAAAAGGAATGAAAAATGTCCCAGCAGGTCTTTCGGGACAGTGTCTGCACCCGAGGAACATGAGGTAAAGGAAGAAATAAAACCATGAGTCAAAACTAATTAATTCCATTAGAAAATATATACGTTTATGGCTTTGAGTGGAATCTTGAGTGAAAAATGTATTTATGCAACAATTTCAATTTGCTGAATGACATGATGTACATAAAAACGTGCGCATGACGAATGACACACGATCCCGCCTGCACATAGGAGCGCACATGTGCGCTAGAACGCCCTCGAATATGCAACAAATGTGAATCCACTCAATCAATGTCATGGCAGAAATGACCGCTCGCCGCGGCTTCATATCTCCGGGACGCGACAACTGCCAAATGCCTGAGTGGCGCCCGAGTCCCTCGCTCTGCAGGGGGGAACGGGTGGACACGCAGGGGTGATTCGTCCTTCGGAGTCCCGTGCCCTGGTCATGGGGACACAAGGCAGCAGGAATCAGAGACTGGAACTATTCATACTCAGGACACCGCTGTGAGACTCGGAACACGGCTCAGAGAGACAGAGAGAGAGAGAGAGAGAGAGAGAGAGAGAGGAGAGGGGGATGGGGAGAGGAGAGGAGAGGAGAGGAAAGAGGGGGTAGGAGGTCAGGCCACCCACACACTGCTGTAGTTCTGCCTGACTAAACCCCCCCTCCAGGGCACTGCCAGGTGAGACCACCCAGAAGGAGAGAGGAGAGAGAGAGGAAGAGAGGGAGGAAGAGGGTGGAGACTGAGAGGCGTAAGACAAGTGAAAGAGGCGGTGAGTAAAAAGGAGACAAAATCAACTCTGGGAAAAATGACTTGTATTACAGTACGTCTGTAAGCTGAACGTTGTGAGGGATATGACCTGATTAATAATCAGAAGGGAAATGATTCAAAAAGAAGGAATAACAGCAGAACCTGACACGATCATTACGATCATTATTATTTTAATTTTTTAAAGTACATAATGATTACCTGCTGTCCGACGTCATAAGGCGAATACTTTTTGCTATCGATATATTACTTTATATAATAATATAAACAACATATTACTTCATATAATAATTTTTTAAACACTTAAGGCAAAGAACTGGAGTATTTGAAACGGTCAATCAGAGGATTAACCCTTGGTAAAAGATTGAGCCAATTTTGCAGCAATCTGGAAATTTATTACATTGTGGCTGGAAAAATGTGACTTGATTGGGTAATAAATATATAAATGAATAAACTCAGTGTGAAAGTAGTAAAGCTTTTGTAATTCAACTACAGTACAGAGACCTAATACTGTACGTATAAGGGTTTTGGCCATTTGAATTGAAAAGATTCCAAGTTCTACGACTGTACATGTTGACATATTTTTTATTTATTTAGAATTTTTTTTATTAATTAAAACATACATTTGGCTTGGGATTAAAGGCTCCATCCACGTGCCACTGTAGCGACAAATAATTTGGACCCCTGGCGAGATATCTGTCGTTTCAGTAGGAGTCGGGTTGTGAGCTCGACAACCGATTGTATCTGAGCAGTTTAGGGTGAAGGATCTTTGCTCAAGGGTGCAGTAGTGGCAGCGCTGTGATGCTGAGGTTCAACACCTTAAACACTGAGCTAACCGTGCCCCATAAAACATACACAAACGTTATTTAAAAGTTTAACCAATACTAGGTGAAAAAAAAGCAAGACAAATGGACAGAAAAAAAAAACCTCTTATACGTCACTTAAAGTGTAATGAACATGTTTCATTTAAAATATAACCTTGAGCAACACGACAGTCAGGATTATGTACGTTTCAATCCAGACGAAGTGAGAAACTTGACACGCTCACGTTTGTATTTTGTTAGCAACGAGCTATGTGTGGATTAATTTCAAGACAATAGTTTGATACAGTAAAATAATAATCATATAATAAAGTTTTACTTCACTTTTACTTTATTTCTGATAGTATTCTCAGATGTCAAGTGTCAAGACGTCATTCCATAAACAGGGGAGGAACTTAGATTTGGGAATCATGGCATTTCATGTTACAAATAAAAATAAAATGATACATAAGTAATTGAGAAAGCTTTCCAGAAATAATATTAATACAATCTATGGCAAATTGTAGGGCATCGGTGGTTTCTCGTCTGCCATGCACAACAATCTATGGCAAAATGTGGAAATAATGTTTTTTTTTTTTTTATCATGTAAAGATCTTAAAAATAAATTATTTGCACAATTTGCTACAGATGGTGATGTTAATGTTTTTTTCTAATCAATAAAAACATGTTAAAGAAATTGTATAGTTTGTAAACTTCACAATGTATACTAGGTTGCCCTAGAAATGGAAATAGTGATGGGAAATGAAATTAACTCATGAAGTTAAGAATTACATTATTATTTGACAGACACGACCAAATGAGAGTTTCAACCTATGACTTGGAAAAAGACGCTATAATACCTTATATAACACAATACAAAACAGCGTACAAATATTTACTGCTCTAATAGGCACTCAGCACACCAAATATTAATATTTGGCAACTGATACCAGCACCGTCTTATCGATAACACTTAAAGGCACTCGTTTAGAGACTTATTAGTTATCCGAGGACAAGCCGTTTAAATCGCTCCAGAAAGATTGAGGTTTCCTGATTTGAACTGCGATCCTGTTTTGTTTAGTCTGTGGCGATCTTACTGATTAAACTGTAATAAAACAAAAGAAACTCCGGGTGTTCATAAACGATGTTCCAACGTCAACAGTATTAGTTTTGGAATTAGCGTGACTGATAGATAAACCCTGTGATCGCTTAAATACTGTGTAATGTTCGGATCGCACGCCTTCTCCATCTTTTAGATATTCTCTGCTGGCGTTTGGCAGAATTTATTGAAATGAAAGATTATCAGAGAAACCAAGCCTACTGTACAACTAGGAACGTTAATAAGGACACCACCTTTAAACTGGGTGATGGATGTACAGTACACGACTTTTCATGTCAGTCGGCTTCATTAACACATGTTACGCATCGACGTCAGCGACAAGACTTCTTAATGTTTCGTCTTGCGGTTGTCTACAGGCATTGTGTATACGGCGTGAACCTCTAGCCCCATTCCTGACAAGACCTGGCAGAATTCTGCACAAGACAAGATTATTCCGTTTCTCCCTAAACATTGACTTAAGGCGTCACTATGAACCCAAACACCGGATAATGAAAGGACGACGACACCGTCGGATTCCACCACTACATGCGTGTTATTTGCTAAAGGAGGACGAGAACGCCGACGTATTGTCCGCACAATGAGCAGGGATTTCAAGCCCCTGCTGCCAGCTGCCGTCTCTCAACACTCGGCGGACTGTTCGTGCAGTGGACGCCTCTGCCACTCAATGCATTTAATCTCTCGTTTTTCTCCCTGGGATTAGCAATAAACGCATCTGCGCGGGCTAGCGTGCTAGAGCAGGCCCTTCTCTGGAACGTTCCCTTTTCCAGTGCATCAGGGTTTATTATGGCGGAGTTAATCTCCTGTGAGGCGCACATGTTTTTACCATCCCTCCCCTCAAACTCCCACATTTTCACGCAAGCCATGCACGGCGAGGAATGAAATGGACCTTAGGACACACACATACACACAGAGATGGGCTGTAAATGATATGTTATCCTGATCCTGGAATGACAAAAGCAGAATTTTTTTTATTTTTATTTTTTATTTATATATAAATTTTTTTTGAAAATCTGGCTGGCCCAGATGTGATGACACCTCCTTACTCCCTAAAAACTCATAACACGTGAGTGTAACCCACACAAGCCAGATCCACCGGTCCTGTCTGCTCACGTGGAAAGTGTCACACACGTGGCCTCAGGAGACGGGCTCGAGGGTACAGAAATGAGAATTTCCTTTGTCAAGGCTTTCAGCAGGTGAAACGAGGCGGCGTGTGATCTCACGGATCGTGGGGTAACAAGACGACCACAGGTCACATGACCACCAGGCGAGGAATTCGTTAATGTCTACAAATATGCTTGGTGAGATTCAGACACACAAACACTGCATTTTGGGACGTGGATTGTTATGAGCTACATCTAGATAAACCTTCAACACTCTTGCTGAAAAAATCAAAACTGTTGCATTTCTGGATCCGTTCCTGCTGAAGCTATACCTTCCAAAAGAAGCAATTTTAAAAAAAAAAGAAAGAAATACTAGCACGGCAATGTCTTGCCTGATTTGGATTTAAACTATTTTTGAGAAAGCGAGCAATAATAGCAGAAATAATAAAAAGCCATAATGCCAGGATTGAGAGCCAGGATTTGGCTTTCCGACCGAATTTTCTCCCGAGTGTGCACTCGAGGCATGTACACACTCCCTCAGAGTTCAATGTGGGCTTGGCATACTTTCCAAATACAGTGAGGGGTGATTTATACACTTACAGTTTATATATCCACTTCAAATCTCCACACGTTATGTCCTTGTAAATATATTGTGTTGTGTGTACATGTACAGTACATACACATGCACACACCGATGAGCCATAGCATTAACACCTCCACGAAGAACATTCATTGCTAACTATACACCAGGAAACTGGATCATGGGCACCCTAGGCTCACCCATGCCCACAGGGACCAAAGGCCAGCCAGTCTGGTTCCAATCTCACAGAAAAAAGTCAAAAAGTCGATCCTGACCATGATAGATAGGCATCAGACCAAGCAGGAAAAAGCCCAATGCCACTCCAGGTCCCAATAAGATCGAGCACTCATGGGTTTGTACTGGACAAACAAGTCCAATTCATGGAGGCCCTACACTGCAACCCAAAACACCCAAAGAATTCTGCTGGCGCAAGACACCACAGCACAGCCCCAAAGGCAACAGCTCTCAAAACAAAGGTGGTTTTAATATTATGGTTGATCCGTTGCACTTTGTTGTAACTCCTTTCTATCAGAACCAGAATTAACCGTTTCAGCAAGTTGACCTACAGCAGCTTTTTGCTTTTCTTTCCTGATTGTACTACACTGGCCAGCTTTCGCTCCCCCTGTGCATCAGTAAGCCTCGGCTGCCTGTGACCCTAATGCTGGTTTACCAGTTTTCCTTCCTTGGATCACTTTTGGTATGTCCTGACCACTGCAGACTGGGAACATCCCACAAGAGCTGCAAGTTTTTAAGTTGCTTTCATCCAATTGTTGAACCATCACAATTTGTCTCCTGTCAAAGTCACTCAAATCCTTACGCTTGCCAATTTTTTTCTGCTTCCAACACATCGACTTCAGGAAAAAAGGTGCACTTGCTGTCTAATATATCCCACCCACTTCCAGGTGCCATTGTAATAAGAGATTGTAACTCACAAAGTAGCTGCTATGAAAAGAGCCAAATTGTAATGTCTAGACAACTGGAGTCAGTCTGAGGGAGGACTATCCCGGAGACAAATTGTTTAGAATAGTGGAATGCCTCTTTCTACGTTTAACAGACATTTGATTCAAGAGTCTCAACCTGGTCCATCTGGGCCTTTTGTTGAGAAATCTGTTGAGTGCCTCAGAGTGGCGCAGTCCCATCATCCAGACATTGCCAGTTTGATTCCCGGGTGATGCTGTAACCTCTCGCAGCCGGAGGCCTAGAGAGAGCCGATTGGCCGAGCTCTCTCAGAGGAGAGGGATGAGAGGTACTTAGTGCTCCCACATTAATCACGGCTCTATAGCAAATCAGGGGCGTCTGTGAGCTCACGCAGGCGGAAGGAGCGGAAAGCGCTGTCCTCCTCCGAGTGCGTTACGCCGCTCCCAACGGGGCATGAGCAAGCAGTGTGAAAAAGAAGCAGTCGGCTGGCGTCACGTGGTTCTGAGGAAACGTGATATTCTTCTGCCCTCCCGACTGAGTGTTAGTAGTAGCCTTAATGTGGGAGCCCCCTAGTGACGGGGAGGAATTGGACACGAGAGGAGAAAATCAGGAAGAAAAAAAAAAAACAGAAATCTGTTGAGAAAAAAACCCTCTTTTCTTAACGCCACAAAAGGAAAGTCTACAAAACATTAATAATGTATTAGTAACGTTTTAATAGCTAAAAAAACTAATATTTTAGTGCATAATCATGAACCTGTGACTGTCTATCCACTTCTTGCATCTATTTAATAACAAAAACAAAAGTACCTTAACACTTATAGACTGTGCATAGTAAGGCAAAAATATCATTAAAAACCACAGAGCTGTTCTAATCTCGACTCTGATTGGTCAGATGTCGTCTATTAACTTTCTATAACCGCAGCTTGGACGCTACTGCCGACTTTAAGACATATGGCAAGGTTCGTATTAATGCACTTGCTCTGCTATGTTACCGTTTCCAGAGGAACAGATTCCACAGGGACTACACACAGATTCCACAGAGTATAGATACAGATACACCATATGCTCTTGCTCTTTAATAAAGAATAAATTATTAGCTTTGGATGACTGCTGCCAAGTAGGAGGAATAAACTGCATAACCCTAAACGAATGTTTTATCCCTTTCGCCTATAAACTATAACGTGTTTTTTTTCCCCAAGTATATTAAAATGTTTTCTATTAATAGAAAAGCCTTATTACTAATATTATCACCATCACTATCATTATTCCTCGTCTGAAACTCTTGCCTTGATCTTCTGCTGAATGTGCCGCAGAGCGTCGGCAGTCCCCATATCCGGCTCCTCCTGGATACACACCACGTCCAGCTTCATCTTCACGTCCAGCTTGACCCGCTGCTCCGCGCTCAGTGCTTTCTGCACTTCTTTCGTGGTGATCACTATGACCTCTGAGACAGAGACGACATTCAGGATTAACACACCTCATCAAAACTCAAACCATCAAACATCAAGTCGCTCTCTAAAACGCCTCATGCAGGAATTAACTGTGAAACATACAGTATACATGTGTAAATAAAGCAAATAAAGCCCGTCATTTTTTAATGCAGGCTTGAGCGTATATATTCAGCATGAGCTGCACTGGTGGAAGCTGAATCACAGCCTGTCTGCAGTAATTTTGGTTCTCTTGGAAAAATCTGATATTTTCTTTTGCGACATTATGGTTGTGAGTTGCTCAGGCAATTACACAGTGCTGTACCTATTTGACTTCAACAGTGCATGACTGCACGTCAACCACAAATGTCGACGTCATGAGGTTAACATGGACATGAAATAACTAACTATAAATAAAACAAACTAAAACACACTATGTTCAAGCTGAAAAGCTACTCAAAAAATAATACTGTTAAATTATGAATTAAACTGCTGCACTGCTGTGGAGCCTATCCCGGGGAGCTCGGGGAATAAGGTTGGGCACACCCTGGGTGGGTTGCATATACAGTACACACACACACACACACACACACACACACACACACACACACACACACACACACACTACTGACAATGTGTTAAATCGATTCAGTTTTGAATCTTGATTCTTTTGTGTGGCGATTCATGTATCCATTTTTTAAAAAGCATTTTTTACATTTATAATAGAGATGAACCGGTCGATCAGCCAGTGACCAGAACAGGCTGCTTTTCAGTTTGATTGGTCGTGACCGATGATCAGCCGCTTATCCTCAGACAAAACAGTTTCTCAACGGAGTGGCACAACAGAAACAAATTGTAGGGTGCTACATTTTCATAAATCATACGCAATAAAACCTCCAATCTGTATTTTTCTCTGAACTCTGTGAGTGAATTAGTCTCAAACTCGCTCACTACACACTTACACAGGTCTCAAAACACACAGAGCGCAAATTAGTTAAAAATCGTGTGCATTAGAAGCCCCACATGCCCGTGCTAGAAGCTGCACGAACCCAAGCACTAGCTTTCAAGTATAATCCTACAGGAAGTACACTCTGAACTATTTACACATTTTGATGCTGTGCATTAGGAGGGCTTGGGTACCGACAACCGGTGCCAATAACCTATATAACCGGTATGTACCGGACCGAAAGTTCGGTGCCTCATTTCGGTGCCACTTAAATGCCTGAACTGTCGATTAATATATTTGTTCTCTGGGGCTATGATGACAGTTGTAATAAGCATTAGATTCATCAACACACATGATCGCTAGTAAAATTTAAATATTGCATTCATGGGGTGTCAGAAATGATCGGAAAAATAAATTATTTCCTTAATTCGAAAAATCTTGAGGACTTCGGAAAGCTTTGATAATACCAATCCAAAACACTGTTACAGTAATGTTACTGTCCATTTTATTTTTGTAGATTAAACGTGTATTAGATTAGATTAAAAAAAGTAAAAGCACAAATCATCAGGAAATGAGACCATCTGAGATGCGCGTGAACGCAGCATCTTGCGTTACACTTGCTCTGACGGCAGCAGGTGGTCTACCGCTATCTTAACTTGCTAAATTAAATTTCGTTAAAATGCCTAAAACTAAACAGTCAAAAATGTGGCTATATTTCACAAGAAAGGATTCCGACCCCGCGCCGTGCAGCAAACGTTTTTACAGCAGTTGCGTGTAAATGAAACATTTGAGGGCACACGGAATAAACTTAAAAGCAGAGGCATGCGCCGTGTTTGGGGCTGGGGTCATCCACACCGATAGTGCCAGCTGTTGTCCGCAAGCTGTCAGTCATACCAACTGAAGCAAAAAGGAGTCCACCGATTATGATGACGAAAGCAGTCTTTCCGCAGATCAGTAGTAGGCTAATGTAATGTTAACTGCAAAATGCCAATCTTGCATTCATGCTAACGATTTGTCAAAATACTAATGTAACATGGATTCTGTTTATAATTATGGCTTTCCAGCTAGTACTAGTAGTACTACAACAGTGACCCCATTTACCATTGCAAAGAAGGCTAATATATTGTTCAATTTTAAGCATAAATTTTTTTGTGGATGACTCAAGAATACATTTTTACATTTGTAAAAATGTATTCTTGAGTCATCCACCATAATTTTGTGGCTTTTGCAAAGAATCGGTTCAGGCACCGTTTTGGCAACGGTACCGGTTTAAAAGTATCGATTTGGCACCGGTATCGAAAAAACCCTAAACAATACCCAGAGGACAGAGATTATTTGCTGCTCAGTAAAATGCTAAACTCTAGTATTTGAAGTTGGTTTGATATTTTTTAGTGCTGTACTTGGTTTTTAAGTGAGAAAACTAATGTTGTATGGAAAGGGGTTCATTTAATAATTACAATATTACAATTTAATTGGGGCAGTGGTAGCTCAGACGGCTAAGGCACGGAGTTACTGATCGGAAGATCGGCGTTTCGATCTCCAGCTCCACCAGGTCGCCGCTGTAGGGCCCTTGAGCAAGGCCCTTTTAACCCTATCTGCGCTGCATCATGGGCGCCCTGTGCTCTGACCCCAGTTACGCTGGGATATGCGAAGAAAGAATTTCACTGTGCTGTAATGTGTGTGTGCCAAATAAAGGCTTAACTTAATTTAAACTTAATCATTAAACTTTTTTAAAAAGTTTAAATTAGTACCAAAATCCTGGATACAAGTAATATCGAATGAAAATATTTATAAAACCGTGATATTCACAGAACTGCGATGTCAAATGAATCAGCACGTAGGTATCGTGATAATATTGTATCGGGAGGTGACTGGTGATTCTCATCTCTACTGAAAATGCCTATCCCCCGATGTTCTTGGACTGTAGAAGGAAACCCATCAAGCACGGTGAGAACATGCAAACTCCACACACACACACACACACACACACACACACACACACACACACACACACACACACACACACACACACACACAGAAGGCAAGATTTGAACCAACAAACCTGAAGGTTTGATGCGACAGTGCTAGTCATTAAGTCATCTGAACAAGTTTATGTTTAACTCTACTGTTATTATTTGCGTTTTTGCAATTGAAGCACCCATAACGTTATAAGTAAACCAATAATAATGTGCAAACCTTCTCTCACAGGCCCTTAATTAAACCGAGGAGTATAAACACATGCCTGAACCATTAACGTTTTAGCCATATCCTGGAACACCAGGATTACTAACTGTATAAGAATTGTACAGGTCATATTTACTGAAAGTTTTATTTATTACATCGCACCTTCCCAAAAGACCAAGGATATTTAGCAATGATGATAGCATCCTGAAAGTGATACAGGCAGGGGATATTTTAGAGAACTAAACATTAATCATTAACACAGACTTCAAGCTGAAGCTGAAGATTAAGAGAGACACAAGCACACATGTAGTCAAACAGAGGCAGGGCTGGTCGCTAATTAGAAAAATGCTCAGACACGTTTTAAATACATTCGTTGTTAATTACTTGCCAAAAGACCCTGAGCTCGAGCCAGCTGGAAAAGCCTTTCGTAGAATACTGCTTAAGTGCATAAACATTTTCCTGCAAAGCTGCTTACATACTGTAGTTAGTTCTGAGTAAAAGCTAACGCGGGATCTTGCTGGCCGGCCCGCTGGCTGTTAACAGGGCATACTGTGCTACAAATAAAGGTTCACACTGTGCTGCCTGCCAGGCACAAGGCCACGGCCACAAACTTCATACCAGCAGGATTAGTCAATATCAGCTAGGTGTAAAGAATAAACATTTAATTATCATTAATACCATAAAACTGCACATGTTCCACCAGCATGTATGCCTCCTTATCCCTACTTGGCTTTAAAATTACGTTTTTTTTCCCCCTCCATCTAGACTGCAGTTTCTTTCAGCTCTGCAATTAAAGCATTAGTGAACAGTAACTCAGGGAGAAAAAAAAAAGAATCCTGATATTTGGGGGTCGAAACAGAACTGAAAGCAGAACGTTCAGGATTAGCTCATGTAAACTGGGTCATGCAGTGGGTCTGGATCATCACACAATGGTATCAAGAGAGTCGATGTCAGTGCGAGAATAACCAGGTGCGCGTCTCCTCTGCAGCATTACTTTCTTCATAACTCCCCCTGGTGCAGGCCGTCTCCAATACCACAGTAAATCAGGAAATTCTTGAAGGTTTGAGTGACTCTGTCAACATAACGGTTTACTTCCAGAGTAAACCATTAGGATCTTTTTTTCTTCCTTTTTCTTTTTTTAGTTACTTTACTTTATTTTAGCTTTAAATGAAACCTGCCAGTTTGTAAGAGATTTCTCACTTCCTTAAGTCCGTTTAAAAAAAAAAAAAAGCTACTTTATCAATATATCTGACATGATCCCAAAAATCATAAGATAATGTCGGTCCCTGAAGCAATGCCCTGATCTACTGACTGCTCAGCTGTGGGTTTGGATTGCATCCTGTTTCTGTATCTGCCAAATAAAACAAAAAACCCTTTAAAATATATTTACTGTACATCATTAAGACTTTCAGCCAAAACACAGTACTGGTGCTGATCTTATTTTTATGTTATATATAATACAGAAAATGTGTGCCAAATAAGCTATTTCTGAAGTTTTTGCAACATGGAAGTGACCAATCTTGCTTCCCTAAAAATTTCAAGTTGCTAACTTCAGCTGTTTTAGGAGAGATTATTTTATATGCGTCTTGCGTCAAACAATAATAATTCAAAATGCAAATTATGCATATTTCTTCTTTATGAGTTTTGATACTATAACTAGTGTAAGCTTATAGAAGCATTTGACCAGTAAAAATTGCTGCTTAAATTAAGGCATTCTGTACAAAAAAATCTGTAGTGTCTGTAACCATGTCAAATTCATAGTTAATATCTTAACTTTTTTTACATTTTAGAATAATACACTTTTCAGGTTTATGTGTTTTCATGTGAAATCTAAATTGACCAAGTGTCATCTGAATAACAATTAAGATCAATGAAAGATTTTAATTTTAAAAAAAGTTACGGACACTACATAAAAGGGCATGAAATCGTATTTAGCAAATGTGTTTCTTTTTATCTGAGAAAAATATAAATGTGTATGCATATGTACAAAAAAAAATCGAAGAACGGATCAGAAGATAAGCGTTAAGTACTGTATTATGAAAAATCATGTTAGAGTATATGATTCTATCTAAAAATTAACTTTTTCACCTGGGAGAGACACTTTGTAGCACAGATACCATTTTCTGGCAGTTTGCAAGACTTCCTGTGTATTTGAGTTTGAATTTAAACACATCCCAGGTGTTTCATTTAAAGTATTTCTGTTGTTTAGACCACATGGATGTTTAACCATATACTTTACAGTGTCCTACAAATCTATTCGACTCCCTCAGAACGTTAACATTAAAAATGTTAGAATAGGAAGTAAAACACGACACAACGAAATCAACATGGCAGCCATGCAAACAATACACAGCCGAAACAGCGCTGGGATTCTAACTGGCAAAAAATATAAGTTCCATTTCACATTTCATTAAATGGTGATATTCACAAATCAGGTTTAAGCAACATAAACATTTTGTTTGTTTTGGCATTAAAGCCCCTTTGCATTAAAGAATTAGATTTAATGTTCAGTCCTTTTGCTGTTGAAGTCATATTTCGAGCTGGCAACTTAATTTAACGGTCAGGTTCAGGGAACGCTGTTTATGTTCCGAGTTGGTTTACACACGTACTTAAGCTGATTTTCTACAGTTCAGCGGCCTGATCAGATCATTAAAACCTCTTCTGACGTTGCCAGATTTTCCCTGAGCGCCACAGGAGGGGTTTTTCAACAGTGGCTAGTTCACAGCCTTTCAACACAAACTACCTTCACATGGATAATATTTTTCTTAAATCATTCCAATTATGGATTCCAATTTACCTTGATCTGATAAGATATTTGTTTAAATGCTCAGAGCATTTAATCAGAATATACCTCGGGTTCATAAACATAATTTATTCCTAAGTTGTGTTTGTAGCCCGATTTGGTCGTAGACCAGGTTAGTTTATTGAAAATAACAAAATAGAAAAATCGTACATAGAATTAATCCGATCTCCATCACTATGAACTATATTTCATTTTTTATTTATTTTGTTTATTTATCAGAAAATATACAACAATAATCCAGCACTAATATAAATATAAACTGTACAGGAGAGAGCAAGCACTTAATTTACATGTACACGTATTGTTCATGCACCTTTCTTAGGTAAACTCGCTGACATGAAGGAATGGAGGAGAAGGAGGTGGGTGTGGAGGAGGTTAGTGTTTGGATGGAGAGTCCCCTTCCATAATGGGTCACTGTGTAATTCTCCTTAGGAGTTTTCTCTCTTTTTTGTTTCTTGGCCTCTGGTTCGTATGTGGAAGCCCGTTTCACTAAAAATCTATCCAGACAGATCCGTTTTTTTTTTCTTTGCTGCATATTTGCGCAAAAGTGCTGCACAAAAAAAGGGGCTCGCATTATCAGTCATGAGGTGCAGCACTCTGTTCGCCACAGTTTTGCTCGGACGATATTTCTCGGCAAAGGATTGGACGTCACTCCACTTTGCGCAAAATAATTGTATCATCATGTGCGCGATCCGCGACTGCAGGCCGAGCAAAACTGATTCTGGGTGACGCACTCATGCGTTCAGTTGATAGCGGCAGCTTGGGATGGCGGATTCTGCGTCATGTTCTGAGAAGGAGTTTGTGAACAGGGAAAGATTTTCAGGTGAATTTGTTCATACCCGGAGTCGTTCGTGAAACAAATTCCACTGTGTGTGTGTTTGTGTATATATCTTTTTTTTTTAATGCGCAATGTGGTTTCGGCCTCGACTGATGCAGACAGCTGTTTTGGCTACTGTCGCTCAACAGTTCCTAAACTAAACAAAAATTTCCTACTTTTTTGCACCTGAGCCTCTAATAACAAACTGGACTGCATATTAACTTGACATCAACTCCTATACTGAACCTCCAGCATCCTAACACACAGTATGACTGCAGATCAATCCCTGCTATCTGCTATCGCCCAAATGAGGAGGAGTCTGGTTCCTCTCAAGGTTTCTTCCTACTGCCATCTCAGGGAGTTTTTCCTTGCCACTGTTGTCCTCGGCTTGCTCATCAGGGACAATCTGAACATTTTGATCTATACACGTTCTCTCACATTTCATATACATTTCCGGAACTTTTGATTCTATAAAACTGTTTTGCGACAATGACCATTGTTAAAAAATCAGATTTAGTTTTAGGTTGCTGAGAAGTATTTAACCTGCTGCAATTATGAAACATTATAGGACAACATTTTCTCCATCTTTGTTTTAGAAAACAGCACAACCTTTCTTTGAACGCTGAACCCAAAAACCAAAACCCTGCCGTGTACACGGGGCTGGGAAAACAAGAAATCTACTGTTTTTTACAAAAAAATCTATTAGAAATTATTAATTCTGCTTAGAACTTAGAAATCAAAGCCTCTACATTATGATCTAAATATAATAATCTGCTTTGCTGACTTATGATCTATAATTAACAAATTATGATCATTGATGTAATAACATCGTTCAGACAATGCTTTGTAAAATTTTACATGTTCTCCTTTAAAGAAAGCATCTTTCTGATTTGATAGTTAAGCAGACCTGCTACACTTTACAGATAGATAGATAAATAAATAAATACAACAACTGTGTTCGTGTAACTCCACTCTGAATGCGGCTGGTAGAAATTAAAGTAACCGTTAAAAATCTTGAAGTAATCTCGACGGGTTTGCCTTTCGCACGCCGCACAGACGGCACCATACAGTCTCTCTGAACATATACGGGTATAAACTTGCCTGCCAGTCACTTCTTGGTGTCAGTCTAAGAAGGGAAATGATAACAGTGTGTGGGCTGCTTAAATTGTCTAATACTGCATATATCAAGTGCCACACTATACATCCCAAGGCAACGACTTTTAAAATTACAGCCCAAATATTTGACTTCACATGGTGGGTGTTCTATAAACATTCTTCATATACTGTACTTGTCTCTTCTGTCAGCGCTGCCTCCATTTAACAAACTGCAATGATGATTAGCTAAAGCATTGTGTGAGATCTTTCACTGGATGCTTTTCCTCACCCCTTTTCCTCAGTCTCTGGCTCATTTATTCCCTAGAAGCCATAAAACCCATGTTTCATGTCTGTTATTACGAGGTGTCTAATATTATAATTACCATCACTAGTCATATATATACACACACACACACCAATGCACCATATATCTCTGCGTTATAACAGATTAAATCTTTACAGATTTGTAATCACTGGTCTGAAGTCAATGACTATATTTCTCATTGATTATAATCTTACTCGGTTTCATGTGGCTTGTCAAGTTTGTGTGAAAACAATCGAGCCATCTTATGTATTCATTTGTTAAGAGTCAAAATACAAACCCTTTATTTAAATTTAAATTTAAGGGTAACGTGGCAGCACGTTGGCTTAGTGGTTAGCACGGTCGTCTTGCACCGCCAGGGCTGAGGGTTCGATTCCCGCCTTGGGTCTGTGTGCATGTTCTCCGCATGCTTGGTGAGTTTCCTCCAGGTTCTCAGGTTTCCTCCCACAGGAGACATGCAGATTAGGCTGCCTGACATTCCCAAATTGCCTGTAGTGTGTGAATGAGTGGATGTATGTATGTATGTATGTATATGTGTGCCATGTGATGGATTGGCACCCTGTCCAGGGTGTACCCCACCTCATGCCCTAAGTTGGATAGGCTCCAGGTCACCGGAGACCCTCTATACATGATAAAGCGGTATAGATGATGAGTGAGTGACATTTTTGTCTATTAGATGTGAAGATGTATTAATAATAATAATAATAATAATAATAATAAGGCAGGCCTTAGTTTGTATTATGTTTTTTTACATCCTATTTAATTAATAATTAATTATTTAATTACAGAGTTTTTAAATAAGTTAATATAACTCTTTGGGCGTTTTCACGTTAAACACAATCGCTCCTCCACTCCCCCGCTGGCCAGTGTTTTTGGTCTCCGTTCACGGGCGCACTTGCGTATTTACACTCTCTGATACAGCAGGTGGCAGTATGCAAGTACTTGGTTTGTGAGACAAGGTCAAGTAAACAATCCCGGGGCCCTAATGTGAAAACGCCGTTAGAAGCCTCCTAAATGTGTCTGTTAATGGGTTTGAAAAAGTACTTACCCTTTTGAGTAGGTGCATTTTCATAACCAATCAGAACACAGGGATGGGAAAGATTAAAAGGGGAAAAAAGCCCTATTTACTCTACTTTTGCAAGTTTGTGATATTCTTAATGAGCAAGAAGTAAAAAAAAAAAAAAAGTTGTTTGTCAATAGTAAATGATTTACTATGTTAAATGATATCATCAATGTTGAACACTATAAAAGGTAAAACGTAGCTTAGAACTGACAAATGCTAGTTTAGCTGTTACAGGATATTCTCTTTTTTCTTGCAAAACCAGCTTGAAATTGTCCCTTGTTGAGAAAGAGGTTCGGTGTTAAATGTTTCACACATATTACTGAATCTCCCTGTGGTTTAGTACAAAAAAAATACGAGTCTTGAAGGAAGCAAGTGATAACCTCCGCTCTCCCTGGTTGGAAGTTGTCACCTTGATCAGAGTTTCTCTCTCGTGTCCAAAATAAAATGCCAATGCCTGGGTGGAACTGAGCTCAACGTCAGTGAAGGATGTTCCACAGGAATAACGTGAACGTCAAGAATAACACACAAATCTGTATTGTGGGTTTATAAAGACAAAAAGGAAGCGGATGCGTTTTTTCCCCATTGGACTGCCAGAAAATTTTCTAATGGTGATTTTTTTTTAACAGGTCCCCTTAAAAGCTTCATCATCCAGTGCCCTGGTTTGATGCGCTTACACTCTTTATGCTTAAAAGCCCATTACAAGTACATGAGTCCATTGTCTCCGTGTGTGTACCGTACTCATGTGACGATATAGCATGTATACATTTAGATAAGTATTTAGCTGCTGGGTTTCACTCAGTGAGCAGAAATAAGTGTAAGATAAACTGAATGAGGCAGATCATCAATCACAGCAAGGTAAGAGCACGCCAAAAAGCAGCACATATAAATAGTCATAACTCAGAGCGAAAGAGGTGTGGGTGTCTGTGATGGATGGAATTTAAATATACATTATTTGACGAATATAATAACATTTGGAGTATGACAATTACTACGATTCCTTTAATCCAATACCAAGTGTCAGATGTTGGCATGGAACACTGGATAGGATCAGAAGATTCACCAACACACACAATTATTCAGTTATTATGTAATACAGAAACATATGTGCCGGGCACTTTAACCTGCTACTAAGGTGAGGTTGTGGAAGACAGTTTTATGTTACAGGTCACACACCACAGCAGGAGCACAGCAAAAAGAAACAAGGTAGTTATACTGCATCAGCAAAGTCTCTCCTTGGCAACGGTTTCAATATTTGCTATTCAAGCTATTTTAAAGAAGTACAAAGAAATGAGCAATGTTGAGGACCACAGATGCAGTGATCAGCCAAGGAACCTTAATGCAGCAGATAAAAGACTGCTGCAAGCTCTTTTGCCGATGGCACTGCTTGTCATCTTCTCGAGCATGATTAGTCTTTTATTTGATGCATTAAGATGGGCACAGGTACGTCCATCTACTGTCTGGAGAAGTTTGGCCAGAAGTCCTCTCAATGGAAGAATTGTGGCCCAAAAGGAGACAAGATAAGACTAAGTGACTCAACTATGCACAAAAACCTAAGTACTGGGGTGCAGATAAATGTCTTGGGATGCTCTGGACTGATCAGAACTTTAAATAAGCATGAGGCAGGTTGTTTGCTGAAGGGCTGGAGAGCAGTACAATAATGAATCTCTGCAGGCAACAGTGAAGCATGGTGGATTTTTGCATGTTCGGGGCTGCTTCTCTGCAAATGGAGAATTAATAGTGCTCAAGAACACAGGAGATACTGTTCAGATATTTATCCATCACGCAGTACCATCTGATTGGCCCCAAATTTATTCTGCAGGAGGACAACGACCCTGAACATACAGATAATATCAATAAGAACGATATTCAAAATACAGAATAACAAGATGACCTGGAAGTGGTCTCCACAGAGGCTTGACCTCAATATTATCAAGTCAGTCTGGGATTACATGAAGGCACAGTAGCATTTGAGGCAGCCTACATCTACAGAAGATCTGTGGTTCCAAGATTTTGGAAACAACTTACCGGCCAAGTTCCTTCAAAAACTGTGCGATGATCAGTAATTCAGTTTAATAAATATAACAATAAACATATTGCTTGGAGGAAGAAAAAAAAAAGAAAAAAAAATGTATCTGATGAAAACGGCACCAAAGTGTGGTTACACCAAATACTTATTTGATTTGGTTCTGTTCTTTATACTGTATACACAGTATACACAAAACCAGTCAAAAGTTTGAACACACCTTCTAATTCCATTATCTTTCCCGAGTTTTATTTCTTTCTACACTGTAAAACAATGCTGAAGGCATCCATAATACACAATAATCTCCTTTGAACAGTTGATACTGAGATGTGTCTGCTACTGTAAAGCCTTTTAATGGCTCTGTTTGTTAATTGGTGATTTCTGAGGCCGGTGACTCTAAACGAGCGTCTCCTCTGCAGCAGAGGTAGGTTTTGGTCTCACTTTCCTGGGAAGGTCTACATGAGAGTCAGTTTCATCATGGTGCTTGGAGGGTTTTGCAAATGAACTTGACAATACTGTTCTTACAAGAACTATTCCAGAACAGCTGACCTTCATATCCTAAAATAACATCTGACTGTCTGTTGTTGTTGCTGCCTAATTATGTAATGCCATACGTGTTATTTCACTGTTCTGAAAAAATACAGTATTGTTCTAGAAAGTACGTCTTTTCTGCCTCACTGTGTTCTACCTAAAATCATATGTAGAATTTTATCATAGTTTGTAGTGTTTGTGATATAGACAGTAAAATTGTGCGGTCTCTCTTTGTCAAAGAGATGAAATACCACTCTCCTCTGTCAATTACAGCAACACTACACATCTCTGACCTCATGCATGTAGAAGCAGGGGTCAGATAGCAATTTCTTCCTGTACTTTATGTATTACTCTGTGATATACTGTACTTTAAGTATTGCTCTGTGATCTAGCACGGCTAAAAAACTAAGTGCAATGGCTGGCTATCCGTTTATCAGAAGAAGCACATGCTAACCATCACCTTCCTGCCATGCAATAGAGACTTTCTAATTATGTTTGAAAAGTACAGTATTTCCTTAAACCATAAGCCCTATAATCATCTTGAGCACAAAAAAAAGGGGGGTACTAGGCATGGGTGGTTGTAATAAATCAATGCTTTAAGTGATAAAACAAAAAAAGTCATTAGAGCAAATCCAGGTTCTCAAGCCAGGTCTTGAAGTATGACAACTCATGTGGGATGCTAATCTGGAGATTAGATAAATTAAGAGTATCGGGATCATGGAACACATTCAGATAAGAGAGGCATGGGTACTCGAGGACCAGGGTCCGTATTCAGCAAGCGTCTCAGAATCACTCCTAGGAATCGCACTTAATTTGGGACTGAAAATATATTTATAGCACAATATTCCTAGCACCAAGCAAATATTTTTTTTGTTTTAAATAATTGTATATTAATAGTATATAGTAAGAATAAAATCGAAATGATCATATTGCATCCATAACCACTTAAGTGTTGATGCAGTGACAATGTTTTTGGTTTACATAAGCCTCATCGTCAGTGCTAGGGATGATTATTTTACTGTGCGTCATGGCTGGTGTCCACAACTTCAGGGAAACAAGCCGTGAATGAGGCATGTTTTTTGTTGATTTTACGCTGCGTGGTAGGGAAATGTGCAAATCTGTGCATGATCTGCGGTGCTGGAAGAGCACAATTTGATTTATTATTTTCTTCACTGTCGGCTGTGATGAGCCTAAAATCAGCACTGTTGCAAAGCTGCATCTTTGCTGTTATTAAAAGTAGCAGTCACCCGCAGAGACAGCGTGCAGACAAGGGTTTAAGTTTAGCTTTTCTAATTAATATCTATTGCCGCAGGTGTTTGTTTATGTTGCTCAACATAAACAAACACCTGCACCAATAGATTTTAATTTATTTTAAAAGTAGATTATTAAATCCATTACATAACTGTTCATAACATTTATTGAAAATTTTAATTTGACTTATGGTGCAGTTTAAACTTTAGGCATAGACCCAAGTACTGAAAATTTTAATTAGATTTAAAAAGTTTGACGCATGCACAGTATCCTGTCAAAGCATTTTTCTAATTTGGAACATAACTGCACATAACTTCACTTCTACTCAGCATTTTAATTTCATTTACACTATGGTGCAGGTTATACCTCGGGCAGATAACCAAGTTCTGCAAAAGTTTTAATACATTCTGTCTGAGACACAGAAACAAACAGACAGACAGACAATTTCTGTCAGGGAAAAAAAAAAAATCTTTTATTTATATAGATGGAGCTAACCTGTGCAGGAAGGTAGGAATTAGACCCATGACCTAATGATAATGCAGTGCTGATACTGAACGATTGTGATGGTGCATGGACTGATAGGTGTTGGTTTACCTTCAAAGCCAGCTCTCTCCAGCAGGCTGAGCGGGTACCAGATGAGTGGCTTGTTGCCCACCGGCAGTAAAGGTTTAGGGGTGTTGTAGGTAAGGTCCATCATGCGGGACCCTCCACCAGCGGCCATGAGCACCGCCTGCAGCTCCATCTTCATGCACTGGCATGCAACACAACACACACACAATATACACACACATACAACTCATTCATTTATATATTATATCATGTCATGCATAATGATTTAGATTTATTGCAAATGAACATTTTAACTCGACATAATGGATCAACAAAAAGAGCTCATTTTTCTTGTATATAACCCAGGTTGTTTACGTCCTGTGATCAGACTTTGGGGCATTCTTGTTGTTAAAGTGCTATACAAATAAAGATGAGTTGAGTTGAGAGACTGCATGTGACAGCACTGAGTGCTTTCCTAACATTACATCATCACATGTCACATAGCAACTAGCTTAGCCTAATAAAACCATATCCGCTCTCAAAGTGGCTCAGGGTCTGCACAAAGATTAAACTTTATGACACGTTATTACTTACACACTTTAGCAAGCGTTTAGCACTTTATACTCCGTTATATCTAACAATATACACTAACAACGCTAGTGCTAACCGGCTAACCCACCTGTTCAGTTATGGCGCTGTTAGCATTCGGCTCACAGTAATCTCCGGACGGAATAAAACAACTACCGAGAGTGTGCGAGGAAACCGTCCAGACAATGGCGAGGAAAAATATTTAGGAAATATTCAGCAAAGGTCCAAAGCTCTACAGTTACATGAAATGCTTTTTGTTGTTGTTGCAGGATCAGAAAATCTCACTAGCTAGCCAAGTGGCTAACATGATGACACCAGAGCCGTTATTTTCAAACAGTCCGGAAGGAAACTTCAACCAGAAACTTTGGTTCCTAGATACAAAAAATGACTTCATATTCACTGGTAACAGTAACATGCATATTTGTTATTTGTCTTATGATTTTTTAGAGTGAATTTTGAAAGTTTTAAGAGTTTTTAAAGCAACAGATGTTGTATTTAAAGTAACACACACACACACACACACACACACACACACTCACACACAACAAAAATAAAAACGCAACACTTTTGTTTTTGCTCCCCTTTTTATGAGCTGAACTCAAAGGTCTAAAAGATTTTCTAAATACACAAAATAACCATATCTCTCAAATATTGTTCACAAATCTGTCAAAATCTGTGATAGTGACCACGTCTCCTTTGCCGCAATAATCCATCCCCAGACCCCCCAATATAACCAAACTGCACGTTTCAGTGTGGCCTTTTATTGTGGCCAGTCTAAGGCACACCTGTGAGGTGGGATGGATTATCTCGGCAAAGGAGATGTGCTCACTATCACAGATTTTGACAGATTTGTGAACAATATTTGAGAGATATGGTTATTTTGTGTATGTAGAAAATGTTTCAGATCTTTGAGATCATCTCATAAAAAATGGGAGCAAAAACAAAAGTGTTGTGTTTATATTTTTGTTCAGTATATATAGTCCACAGTATATAAAATATAAAATGTATATACGTATAATGTATGAGTAAGAAGCAAAAGTGTTATATCACACTATGAAATAAACCCCTTTGCTTACTTTAGATCCAAAATGGGTTATGTGTGATATTTTGATCTGTATATATATTTGTTGTATAAGTTATTATGTCTGCATTATAACGTACAAGACCATTCTCTACAAAGATACACTAAAATGAATGAATAAATAACATTACTAAAGAATATTTGCATGCCTGTAAAGAAAGCCACATATTACATGACAGACCAGTTTTCAGATGGGGGGGAAAAAAATCAATAATGTCGACTCCTGGGTTTACATGTAAATAGAAAGGAGCGAATGTGACGAAGTTACCAAAAGAACTCATATTCTCCAGCATGCTCATTAAAACCTAACAGCTGTTTTATTTACAGTACTATGCAAAGGTCTTGGGAAGATCCAAACAAAAGCCATATGCAGTGATGCTTTTGAAAACATTTGTACATTAAAAGAAACTTCTATAAAAAGCACTAAGTAATAACGTAAACAATAAACGGTCGATATTTGGTGTGGAAATATCTTCTTTTCATTTCTTTTTATTTGTTTATTTGTTTCCAAAACTATGAAATAACACAACAACAACATTAAGGTGTTATTTTAAGACACTGAGGTCAGCCTTCTGGAATAGTTCTTGCAACAACAGTATTGTCAAGTGCATTTGCAAAACCCATCAAGCACCATGATGAAACTGACTCTCATGGTGACCTTCCCAGGAAAGCAAGACCAAAACTTAGCTCTGCTGCAGGCAAGAGGTTCATTTAGAGTTACCAGCCTCAGAAATCACCAATTAACAAAACCTCAGATTAAAGCCGTTATGAAGGCTTTACAGAACATCTCAACATTAACTGTTCAAAGGAGATTAATATATATTAATAATAACAATAAAGTAAAAATCAGGCATATGTATGATAGTTTCTTCATTGTTATAATAATAATAATGCACTTATAAGTGTATTGTTGAACTCTGAACACTGAACTCTATTGACTTCAAAGCAATTACTGCCATTGTTATTGATGAGACTTAATCATTATCATGCAGTATTAATATTAACATTTAAAATGGTGAAAAATACAACATAATCACTATAAACAATTTAATTACACTGTTGTTGGTGGTGTTCATAGTGATAGTATTTATGTTGTATTATGTTTATGTTGTGTTTATTGTAGCCTCATTAACAGCAGAAAAAAAAAAGAGTATATGTGACAGCTCATCTTTAATGTCTTCAAGAACATTCACTTGTAGCCGAGCAATAGTCATGGGATAAAGTTTCTGAAATGTAATATGTGGCAGAGAAAACCATTTATTTGGCTTCTTAAAACATTTATTATTACATTTAGTTTCGGTTTTTATGCCAGAAACAAAAATGCTCCCTGCACGCCATTTTATTGCAAATGGTGGGTATTGCAGGAGAAACTTCTGCACATCGCCCTCCACACTGCTCTCCTTCAGTCAACAGACATGGCTCAAACCCCAATCCACAGCCCTCCAATGTAACAGCAAATTGAACTCTGGGAATGTGGCTCGGCTTTGTTTTCTCTGGACGGGAGATGAGCTTCGTTGGTCGCTGCCTGCAGAGGGAACCCTGGAATAACAGGGCAGGCTGCAGCACCCCCTTTGTAAAAAGACGCTAAGCCACACTGAAAGATTAAGTCAAAAGATAGTGAATAGAGCTTAGGAAGAGTCTGAAAAGCATTTCGATTCTCCGTCCAATATGTTGTGCAAACACGTATCTTTGTGTGTGTTTCCATAACACGCAGGACGCGCTTTCTGAAAAGCAGCCTTTCTAAAGGTTTATTTGGTCACCTTGACATTCCTTCCTTTGAACAGACAAAACAGTGTGTTTGCGGTGAGAGTCGTCCCGGACCACCCGGGAAAATCCTGCAACGATGTCGCAACCGCAGTTTACGGAACACACTGCGCCTGATACATGCACGCCACGAGTAGCCGAGAGACAGTCCGCCGGTAGAATTGTAAGCAGAGAGAGAGAATGGTGGTGAAGAAAACAAGCACAGCTATCATTTCCATGTTCTATCCAGCTTGACACATAAATTTGCTTTTCATTTAACCATGCGAAGGTAATGAGGGTAAATGATGTTGAGGACGTGCATCAGATTCAACCTCACACGAGGGGTTTACGGAGACGTGTGCGGCGGCCTGCTGGGTGTACGTCTTTACAAACAGAGTGTGTGTGTGTCGACAAGCCAGAAACAATAAACAGTCTAATTTACGAGTTTGAACTGAAAATATACCCGATCTTATCTGTAGTTATATCTGAAGGCGAAAGTGTACCGGTTAGGGCAAGTGTTCAGATACTGTATGCACGTGTTTAAAAATATCCTATAGTAGTGCAGAAAAACAAGCAGGACTTTAACGGCACATTAACGCCGCAGTCATGACTTACTACGCTTCTATCAATTACATGTAATTCCCTTGTCACTGGAATTGATCGAGTGTCATGGTGCGTCCCCTTAAGGAACATCATTGCATTGTTTAGAATCGGATAAATCGGAATTTCGGGGAATGAGTTCAGTTAGAGGTGTGGCTGAGTAAGCTGTATGGTTTTTGGACGGAACACAAATGAGTGGAGAATAACTGCAAGCATTTATCAGGTTAGCTGCTGTGGGTGATACTGGTCACGGCCTAAATCCTGCATGTTACAGCATTTTGACATTTGACTAATGTTTGATCTCTGACAGCACAGACGAACTTGGTTTGTGCTGAATAAGGTTAAAAATATTTAAAGGCAGGAGCACGACGGGTGGAAGCTAAATTGTATTATTATGTACATTTCTAGATCTACGGCTTTTCAGATTTAGGTGCATTTCATTTATACTCTCTCACTCATCATCTATCTCCGCTTTATCCTGTATGCAGGGTCACATGTGGTCTGGAGCCTATCCCAGGAGACTTAGGGCATGCGGCGGGGTACACCCTGGATGGGGTTTTAATCCATCGCAGGGAACACACACTCCTTCACACACTACAAGCCATTTTGGGAACACCAGTCGGCTTAACCTGCACGTCTTCGGACTGTGGGAGGAAACCAGAGTAGCCGGATAAAACCCACCAAGCGCGGGGAAAAACATGCAAACTCCATGCAGACAGACCCGAGGAGGGAATCGACCCCGGAACCTGGAGGTGCAAGGCGACAGTGCTAACCACAAAGCCAAGGGAGCGCAAGGTTCAAACCCCAGCCACTGAATGCCCTACCGGTCTAAGCCTGGATAAAATGGGGGGTTGAGACAGAAAGGGCGTCCTGCATAAAAAAATCTGTCCCAAGTCGTGTGGAGACCCCTCAACAATAACATTTTATCCATTCATAGTTAATGTTGTTTCAATGGTGTGGAACCTCTACAATTTAAGTGCATGTTCATTTGCATTAAAACAAGCCTCAGATATTTTTCACTCTCAATCTCTCTCAAAGCTACTGAGACAAAAATGCAGCTTGTCACATTACAGGGAAACCAAAAAAGCCCTTGTATTACATCTTTATTTCTACCTGTTACAACACACTGATACCGAAAAACTCCTTCTGAAACTGTCTTCTTTAGGAAACTTTAGTGAGGAAAAGGATAAGATGGCTAGAGGAATAAAAACAGGAAGAAGAAGAAGTGGTTTTCAATCAAAACCTGACCCCCACTTGTGAGGCCTCGCGGTTCTGGCAACCATCATCTGTGCAACCACGCAATAAGAAACGTTGTGTTCGAATATCCTCCCATTCTTCTTTATTTACAAGCTGTCAGCTGCATGCAGGTGGCATCATTTTTGGCCATTTAAAGGTGGACTGTGATTCGAAGCAGGGCCATCATAAAAGTCAGCACATGCCACTGACACTCCTGCACTGATTAGCTGCTCTTTTAAAACACTCACCCCGTGGCCACAACATGCTCTGCCGGACTCAGGAGGAAAAGAAAGACACAAGTTCTCGTTGATTCTCTTAATGACGACATGCAACAGTGGGGGCGTGGGGAGGAAATGTGCTCCAGGTGCTGGAATATGAACCAGAGTCTCTGAAATGTCTAAAGAGAATCACTAACATGGGGGGATCATGCCGGTCTTTTGCACTAGTCCCTAATTTAGACAAATGTCTTTGAAAGAAAAAAAAAAAAAAAAAAGCCTATGCAGTAGGCCTGGCTGTACACACACACTCACTTACAGTAGGATGCTAGTTGTGTGGTGTGTGTGGAAGATTATATTATATCTGACAGTTTACATTTTTTATTTCGCAGGTGCTTTTTATCCAAAGAAACCTTTTAGACTTTGCTTAGGGGGCCAAACAGTGGCTCTTTGACAGTGTTCGAATTTCCACTCACAATTTTCTCAGTCATTTGCACAGAACCTGAACGTCCAAGTTACTAATTCTTTTTTTTTTTTTTTTTGCACGACATTACAAAATCTCCCACCGCTCCAATCTCGTCTGAAATATGATTATAACTATGCAAACGCGGACCAATGCACCCGTAACAAATTCACTAAAAGCCTAAGTTTGAAAGGAAGCCAGTACAACTGTCATGACGGCGAACAGGAAAGTGAGATGGAAGGACCAAGCCACAGAAGTTGCACAGCTACCACAGGGCTCGATTTCCTTCTGATTTCCTATGCCTTGGCCCAAGCAGCTCTTATAAATCATTCTCAATTCCCTTAAACAAGCCACCCGGATTAGGTCGGTTTAGATCATAAACATGCGCCGGGGCCAGACCACCCACAGGGAGGCCTCTGACCGCCGAGAGCACAACATGCTTCGTGTGGTTTGTTTGTGTGTGTGTGTGTGTGTGTGTGTGTGTGTGTGTGTGTGTGTGTGTGTGTGTGTGTGTGTGTGTGTGTGTGAGTGTGTGTGTGAAGGAAATAGAGAAAGAGACAGAAAAGTGGGGGCCATGGAAACAAAAACACCCCCCCCCCCCCACACACACTCCTTATTCACGGTCAGCCGCTGATAGACTGTGACATAGATAAACACACCGAGCTCTGCAGGACTACACGCCCTCCTATGTCTCGAAACACTCCTTTTTACTTTATCTAAAAGTGGAAAATTATATCAGGCATTAACGTGGCTGCACGGATATCGACTATGTCCTTAATGCTAGAAATAACGGCTAATCTAAGCCAAGCATCAAAAAGCTACAGCTGATCAAATCCAATCTACAAAGATTTACGGATCGGTCCTGTAATAATGCATGCCAGCTAAAGCATATTCTCTGTGAACAAATGTCACTTTTATTCCTCTTTAACAGGCTTTCGCCAAGTTTCATTTGTTTGTGTAGCAGTGTATAGCACTAGTTAAGAGATTCCAACATTGTGACACCATTAATAAGTTGTATATATATACAGTATAGTGTATGTTATATTTACATTAAATGATAATTATATACAGTATACAGTATATTTTTCTTTTTAATAATTTTGAACAATATATAAACTTATATATGCAATAATGTATATAAACTTTTATAATATATAAACTTACATTAATTATCTATGTTATTCATTAATTATCTAAGGTAATTATTACATTTTAAAAAAATAAAGCTACAGCTAGTAATATATGTATATATATTTTATTTATTTATTTTTAATGAAATAAATAAATAAATATTTTTAAATATATATACTTTTTTTTTACTAGCCGTAGCTTAATTTTTCTTTTAAATGAGTAATAGTTATACATAACAGTGTTTTACTTATAGTAGCTAATACACAAAATGCAGTAACTAGCATCCAAGCTAATGATACTAGAACATTAAGGCGATTTTATAATTTTCTACATATGAGAATTTAGCTAGCATGTGTAAGAATAAAAAGGACAATGTCGAAAAAAATTCCCGGGAGAAGAGAGAAGTTTAATGCAGCATAACAGTAACGAAATACATGAAGCACTTTGGATTCTTCGGACTCAAAAGGAATAATTCTCAATATCTGGATTAAAGCATTTGTACTGTTTACTAAACAAAGCCTCCCACTCCTCATGCAAATAGGCTTGTTTTAATTACAATACACTGAGACATTTGTAATGAACATGTTTTGAAAACATACTTTTGAATCTTCTTTTGATGTTTTTTGCTGACTCACTACTGGTTTTTGCTGACTCACCACCCTTTGAACCGTCATTCCCAACTGTAGGTGATGGACTATCACTCTACTAGTAAGGTTCCTATCTTACTAAATGGATTGTCTCTATGGGAATTAAGCCGGTTGGAGGAATTTGTGTCAGGGCAGCCTGTCATGTCTTACATTTTCTTACTTCTGTTTAGTTTTTTTTTTTTTTTCACATTGTAGTCAATATCACAACATCTTTAAGAACAAACATAAAAATATGAAAATTTACATTTGGTTCGTTTCTTCGTTCGATCTTCTGTTGAGCTTTTTAAAAAATTTATATGTTTAGGGAAACACTTTTATAAAAACATTTTAATTATTAACCATACAAAATTCATTCAGAATTAGTTCCTTTATCAGGCAGAAAGATAATAATAATGTCTGCGGAAAGGGAAGAATTTAGCATGGCTTACACAAGAGGTCGGATATTTAAAAAACCGAAGAAGGAAGAGGCGATGCGTTTCCGCCTACACGGAGGAGAAAGGAAAAGGAATTAGGCAAGCGTTTTAGCACATGGTTTCCATTAAGGCAGGTCTCCCCCAGTGAGTGTTCATTGACATGAAGGCTGAGCTGTAGGAATACACATTCGCAGTGCCATTAGCAACTGATAAAGAGGCATAAATCAAGACCACACAACTGCTCCGTTTATAAACGTCCTAAATAGAAAAACCATGTAATGGATGAGGTGTTCAGTGTCATCAGGTTATGATGGAGAAGAGCTTTAGGGCTAATAGTCTTGAATAACTGTCTTGTGTGGATGGGAAAGTATTTATGACCTAGTTTTATGAATCAAGCAATTAGATTTTTTTTTTTTTATAGCCCATCAACATTCACTTGGCCAGAGTCACACACATTGTGTGTATGTGAATGTCTAAGCGAGAGAGAGAACAGTGTGTCTCATACAACAGGTTTTTATCATTTGCCAGCTGCAAAGTGATCTAGTTGTTCACAGATTCACAATACACAAAGTCATTGTTACCATATCAGGTTTGATCCACATAAATGCACAATTTATAAAAAAAATTTTAACATACGATAATGCATTTAAAGCTTGGATCTATGTGTGTCATTAGAGTTGCATGATTCTTTTTATTCTCTACTTATATCCATCCATCCACCCATCTAGGAATGTCTGTAGTCCAACTAGGGACCATAGTATTTATTCCTGTTTTTACAACCAAGGTAGAACCTCCGGTCAACATTCACACACTACAGGCAATTTGAGAACACTGATTAGCCTAACTGGCATGTCTTAAGAAACCAGAGGACCCAGAAAAAACCCACCAAGCACAGGGAGAACATGCAAACTCCATGCACACAGACACGACTCAGGAATCGAACCCAGAACCTGGAAGTGCAAGGAACAGTGCTAACCTCTAAGCCACCATGCCGCCACTTAGAGTACAGTATATACAGTGTAGGTCTTATTTCTACCAGTGACGTGAGACGTGATTTCCACTAGGTATGTGATGGGAAATCAATATTTGCTCACCACACTGATATAAAAGCAATCAGCCAAAACAAAAAGCATTATAACAACCTAGGTTTTGAGTTCTCTTAGTGCCACTGAGGTGGCTCTGGTCCCTCTAGCACTGGTCGCATGGCTCCGGGGCTGTGCTGTGTTGTCTGGCACCAGGACACTGGTAGTGAATCTTTTGCGTGCTGTGGGTTCTGACCTGACAGCCTCTCTATCATGGCAAGGATTGACTTTTTTGGCAATTTGTGCTGCATTGTCAGGCATTAACATGGTTCCACGGATGACGTCTCTGTCCTTAATAGAAATAGAAATTAGAAATAATGTCTAATCAAAGTCAAGCATCAAAGAGCTACAGCTGACCAAATCCATTCTAGAAAGATTTACAGATCGCTCCTCTCATAACGCATGCCAGCTAAAGCATATTCTCTGTGAACGAATGAAAATTTAACAGACTTTAGCCAAGTTTTGTTCATTTATGTAGCACAAGTTAACCGATTCCAAGATTGTGACACCATTAAAATGTTGTACGGCTTAAACATATATATGTTCATAACTTATTACATAAATTATAAACTTATTATATAAATAATATAATAATATTATTATTAAATAATAATTATTATTATTATTGTTGTTGTTGTTGTTTTATAAAATAATATTATTATGATTAAATTATATTATATAAACTTATTATATATATAAGAGAGCGATAGATAGTGTATATTATATTTACATTACAGTATAATAACTATATGTCTTTTTTAATAGTTTTTATAATATATAAATTTATATACGTAAATTAAGCCACTGCTAGTAAAGAAACCTTGATTTTGTGCTTTGTTAATAAGGATTTGTATATATAAATTCTTATACAAAAAATTGTGCTCTGTTAATAAGACATTCTTATTAATAAAGCACATTTTTCAACATCTCAAGCAACTTTTCTTTTTCAAGAATCCTTTACTAGCCGTAGCTTCATTTTTCTTTTATATAGTAAAAAGTAATAGTTATACATAACAGTGTTTTATTTACAGTAGTAATACACAAAATGCAGGTAACTAGGACCTCTGTGAGAACCTCTATATATTATTATTCTCATTATTATTAAGTTTAAAGCCATTGTATACAAGAAACATTCTGGATTCCAAACTGATGATAAAATGCTCCTAGGTGAGAATGAATTCCACATTAACGTGCTTTTGATCTACTGGCTTTTGATCCAGCGTGGTTTCCCTGCTCACGGCAAAAACTCCCGGGATAGGCACTGTGACCCTGACCAGCATGAAGTGGATAATAAAGACGAATGAAGCCAACGAAAGGTATTATATAGTGTGTTTGTCTGTGCATGAAGACGTGCATGTCTTGATCGCTTTCTATCAAACTAAAAAAAGATGCATAATAATGCCGGTACTTCAGTGGTGCTTGGACCCGTGAAGATCAAAGCAAAATGAGTAAAATTCAGTTTAGCTAATTTGCAATCAATCCTGAGAAATATTCTCCAGTTCCAATTTTTCAGTTCCCAGTAAGTGAATACAGTACGTCGTAGTATTTTGTTGCTCCATCAAGTTTGATCACATGAATACTTCAATAGTGCATAACATGCATAATATTTTTCATTTTCCTGCCTTTCTCTGCTCCATTTAAGATGCAAAACAAAGACAGATTGGCCTACTCCTTTCTATTTCAATGCATGCCAATTTTTCTTGCACTTGATTTACTACGCACATAAGAACAGATGCCTGGCAGAAAACTTGTGAGACCTAGAAGTGTGTTTCTTTCTCGACACTAAAGCCCAACCTTGCCTATGTATCTCACGAAACAGTAAGCTCATGTACAAATTAACTTCATGCAGCATTTCTCACAACGATCTCATTTTTCCCACTAACACATTGCTAAATTACAGAGTGCATTAGGAGACACTTTTAATCCGATAGCATTTGTCAGGCAGCCGAAGGGCTTTAGGGAGGCTGGCGTTGGGGGCAGAGACCGCACATGCCCCCTCGAGCTTTGTAATTTGTGATAACTGCTCTGAGAGTTCCCATTTACTCCCCTGTAGCTTTAAACACAGGCTTTGTAGGGTGACACTTCATAAAACCCACTCGCGGCCTTGTAAAGGCAGACCGGCAGACCGGCAGACCTTGCTGCACTTGGACAGGAGACATGGACGTCCAATCCTCAGCGTATGCGCTTCTGAAAACCAAGCCTGGCTGCTTCGCATGCTCAGCCTAGCTCGCCTCATCTCTCCCCTAGTTAATGATTGCCATAACTTGCAGGGTGGCAAAGATTCAAGTGGGCATATTGGGCCAGAAATTGGATAATGAAATAGAAGAGATGGTAAAGTGAACAAGAGAGAGAGAGAGAGAGAGCGAGGAGAACGGCCCGGAGGTAGTATCTGGTGTTTGAGTCCAAGTCTGTCTAAACATGGCTGTGAGAGTGGAAAATGGGAGTTATGTTGTGGTTTCTTTCCTTCTTTTATTCTTTCTTTCTTTCTTTCTTTCTTTTTTTTATTATTATTATTGTAGCGCCTAAACAAGAACATTGTACTCATTCCAGTTTGCTGCGTGCTAATTTCCTGGCACACATTTGCGTTTAAGCGTGAATACTGGACGCCTTTGAATTCAGCAAGAACATCCGCACAGCACGGCGTACAGGTGTGAAAGTTTGTACGTTTTACTGCCGAGACTAAAGTGTGTTTTGGAGAATTCCGAAGGATAAGCCGCAGGAGTGCACAAAATGGTTACATGCATGCCACACACGCACACACACACACACACACACACACACACACACACACACACACACGTACGTTGGTTGGTTCTTGTGATCTTTGTGTGCGTCTGTGCCGACTGTTTGCCCCAAACCCATCTGACTGTGAGGTCTTCTAACCACACACACACACACACACACACACACACACACACTCTGGTTAGACCCCTGGCTGCTACAAAAAAAAAAAAAAAAAAAAAAAAAAGCTTGTGTTGTCTTTCCGTCTGTCTCACCCTCATGCTGTCTGTCTCTGTGGGGAGTCTGTCCTTGGGCACCCATCACTACCAGACTCTTATTAATTTTCTGGGATTTTTCTGGATGCAGATGTGTGCTACCTGTAGGCCTACAAAAACTTGTTTATGGTTAGGAACTTTTCATTTAAAAGAATATATAATTTCTCCGCCCTCAACCTTCAAAGACTATGTTTTCTAGCTTGGAGTGATGAGTGTGTATATTTATTTGTAATGATAGGACTTATGCAGCATGTCTGTCCCTGCGGTGCCGCTAGAGTGCCGTCCAGCTGGCCCCGGTCCGCCTAGTAGAGTGACCGAAATCCAGGCTTTGAGCCAAAAGGGGAAATATAAAAATCCTTAAACAGATTTATAAAGATTTGATTTATCCCCGGTCGACAAGGAAAGGAATAGCTCACAGAGTCCGTGCCAAACCTCACTCACGGTATGCCTGTGTGGCTTCAGAATCAGCGCTCGGTGGGTGATTCATATCTTATTGTATCAATAGAGCAACCTGCTGTAGTGTCAGTTTGGATTAGAATCAAATTGAATGTGTCTAAACCACTCTGTGTGAGAGCACTTTCAGCCACCATCGCTGTACAGCCCGTGTAGGAAAATGTGCTTCCTACACCGACGCCTGTCAAACGTAACCAGTGACTGAACCCTCAACAGTAGCGATCGCGTTGTGTTTCATTTAAACAGCACAAACGATCACTTCTGGTTAACGAAAAGACGAGACGAAGCAGCAGGAGCGAACACCATGTGGCGTTCCATTCCTTTCTCTTCTTGTCCAAAGTCCTCGGAGATGAAAGACGCCTAAAAGCGACGAGGACATCCGTAATGGCGCCCCGTCCTTCAGTAATTACAGCAGTGCAGTGATTGGGTTTAATATCTTTATAAATAGACCAAAGGACTTGTTGTACTTTGTGTCACTGAAACCACAAGCAGAGGTGGGCTGGGTACAGGACAATTGGATAACTTTCTTGTTGTAGTTAAATCTGTTTTGATTTTACCTTTGGCATTTACTCAGTACATTTCAAAAGAAAAATCTCTACTCGTTCTTACTCCAGATATTTTCACTGGATTAAACTAAACCACTACATTTGTCCATAATCATAAATTTGTCTAGTGATAGATTAACATCAAGGAGATCACTTTTTAATAATCTAAACCTAATAACAGGGGACTTTGGACTGTGGGAAGAAACCAGAGTACCCGGAGGAAAAACACCAAGCACGGGCAGAACACACACACCCCAAGGCGGGAATCGAACCCGCACATGCGGGGTCGACAGCGCTAACCACTATGCCACCGTGACCACAATAAATCTGGTTTAAATCTAAACAAATCTAACATCCAAATAAATAAATAAACTAATAATTTATGAGTATATGGGCTATATACAATTTGCACCATGCATCTATGATTCTATGAATCTAAAGATTGATTAAGACTATACAAGTACACAGTAAATAGGAAGAGTATTCATAAAAATGCTGAGTCATACCGGTATTGTCTTGGCCTTGCACACCTATAGTTTTGTGCAGCCTGTACTTTTAGTATGCTAATTAGGTCTATCCCCTCTTCCATACCACTGAGAAATCGTCACTCGTTTGACCATTGCATTTAATATTGTTAATATTCATTAGCGTCTACCCAAGACGGGTATTTCAATTTTATACAATTATGTTTATAGTCACTTTATTTTATTAATTCTATTAATTTTTAACATAGAATTTATTAGAGGTGCTACTCTAGTATGCTATTGTAGCTAAATATTTGAAACATTCACCAATTCCAGACTTTAGTAAATTTAAGCTATACTTCAACTTTTACCCAAGAATTTGTTTACAAAAAATTTAACTTTTACATGACTAATGGTTTTTCATTTTAGCTCCCTTATGTCTTTGCCTGATCTGGATCTTTCGATTCCATGATCATGTCATAATCATTAGCGCAATATGGACAACACATGCTAATCCCAGACCGCAAGGTCAGAATGTTCTTGTTCCACTCAAAAGAATGTTTTTTTTTTTTTTTCTTCTAAGTACAATACAATATTGGAATTTCTTACATGTCATTTTTTGCACTCAATAGCAAAAAAAGTAATTATGTTCGTGGTTAATACTTTAGATTACAGAGATGATCTTCTGGTCAGGTCAGAACACGACCTGTTCCGTTGTTCTAGGGACGTCTTTTTGCTAACCGGCGGACAGGACATGAGGGTTAACACGCAAAGGCCGTGTTCGGCAGATGCTGATCTCAGTGTGAGTGTGGCGGCTCAGAGGAGCTGAGCGCTGTGTGAGGTCCGACTTCGCAGCGAGAGCAGACTGCTGGCAGAACAAACATGGGTGGGACCGCTCACCACACACAGACACACACTTCCAGCACACACACAAACCACACTAGCGTTTAGTAGGCTAATGAAGGCAGGGCCCAGACACACTCATGTCTTAACTCAATGCGTCAATTTACGCTTTGACTCTGAACATAACACTTATCTCCCTCTGCCTAATTTCTCATTTAATTAGGAGTGTGAGCAGAAAACTCATCTGTGGCATTTTTTTTTTTTAATAGTCTTGAGTTATGTTTCATGTCAGTGCTTGAGGCGTTTGTTATCCTTGATCAGCTTTCAAATGTTTTTAGGTCTATGGATACTGAATAGAGTGGAATCCAAAACTGCAAACGCCAACAAGCAGATTAAAGCCGTAAATTTCATTCTCTTCGCATTATGATAAGTCTAGTGTTGTGCTTTTCAGTTTGTCACATTGTGTAGGTTTATCTTTTCACATTACGAAGGCTGATAACATTTGTATGATAAAGAAAAATGTTTAAACATGTTTCGTTATTTTTAATGTCTCTAGGAACAAACAATCGTTTCTGAAGATTTTGAAATACATTGATCTTTAAAAACCAGGCTGTGCTGTTTAAAAAAATCTTTTACAAATGCCATGTTTATGGGTAAAGGATATTTCATGCCTGTTGTGTTTTACACAGACAGATTTTTTTTTTTTTTTTTTATGTGAAGAGATGAGCAAAGGAAACTGAGTGCAGTGCATAGCATAAGGATTTAATCAAAAGCACCAAGAGAATGAAAATGTTTTAAATCTGGTTTTAAAGATGGCTAACGTTTGGACACATCTGTGCATATTTGCTGCCTGGACGAAGGATCAGTACAGTCATTTCAGAATTTCTTTATTATCTTACTGTAGCCGAATGCCAAGAGTTGACAAAGACAAACATGCCATAAATACATTTAAATATATATTTTAATAGTTTCATATTTCATTCTATCTTACTAGATGAATAATCTTTGTAGCTACCCGAATGATACGTACACTAAGTACAAGTTAAAAGGGGTCTATAGTGAAATGGATGTATTTAAAAATAAATAAATAAAATAATAGAATTGTTATTTATGTAAAAGTAAATAATAAGTTAAAAATGAAAATGAATGCATTTCAGCATGGTCATTAGAAACTCATCATGACATTCATGCATAAAGCACGATTTGTATGTAAAGATGATTTGAATAAAAATAAAAAATGTTGCTTTCATCATTTATACACAAACTGTTCGAAATTATGTACACTGTTTTATATTGTGTGGGGTGTGTGTAAATAAATGATATATATATAGAGAGAGATTTTTTTTCTCTCATTATATACTTTATTTATTTATTTTATTATAGTAATAAAAAATAGCTAGGAATAGCTAGGTTATTTTAAAAAACTTATTTTGATTAAAAATAGCTTTTTTTAAGAGAAGACAATCAGGACACAATTTACTCTAGTAAAAGCAAAACAATGAATCATAAATCAAATAAAATAAAAAACATAAAACAAGCAAAATTATGACAAATTAAAAATCTTGGCAATGGCTAAAAAATTTGTAATTAAAATGTCATTTTAAATAAGTACATATATATATATTTTTTTTTTTCAATTTTACATACAGGGCACATAACATATGAAACAGTTCATGTTATAAACATGTTGTAAACATTTTTAAATGAAAACTTTTTCATTTAGAAAAATTAAACAGTCTTGTGATAACAATGTGTAAAGAAAAAAAAGCATTTTTTCCTAATATATGTTTTCACTTGACTCACTCTCACGCATCCAGCCCTAATTGGTGCTAATTCCTATTTCAATACTGCGAATTCAAAGCGCGTGAAAGCCGAAATCCCTTGTGCATCGTGAACTATTCATCTGCACGCCATAACGAAGGCCCCCCAGAAATGTTTGTCTGTTTTTTTTCTCGTGTGAATCCGGCCTTTCAGTGTTTATTATTGTGCTCAGGTAGACTTGCATGTTTCCCTAGGACTGTTTGAAAAGGAGCCATGAAGGTCGCTGCTGAAATAAATGTTTATAGCATTCCAGCCATTTTGTACGAGACCATATGTGTGGTCCTGTCAGCACCTAGTACGGGGCGATGTCTTGTAAAGGTGTGCGTCTTGTGTGTGGGTTTACCTGCGTGTGCTGTGGAAGCGCCTGCGTCTGTGCGTGCAGCTGTGTGTAGTCTGAAGTTTACTTCTGTCCCAAAAGCGACATTAAACCACGAAGCCATAAATCCTGATAATATATTTATACAGTATGTACGGTGTTTAAGGGAAAATGTCCGGGGCCTGAGTGAAGCTGGCAGCCTTCCCTATTTGAAGACAATATTACAAAATGAGGTTCTGACTGGTTTCTTACAATAAGGATCCATCTGTTGAAAAGCTCAACACCGTTTTTTTTCTTCTTCTTCTTCTTCTTCTTCTTCTTTTTTTTTCTTTCTCTCAATGTGTCTTCAAAATATTTCAAACGGTCAGCTGGGTATAGACGAGAAAAGGAAAACATGGAGTATCCAAGGCTTCGCTGCAGTTGATTTGTGCTCTCATTGCTTATATCGATGCTACAATCTCAGCTGGAGAGATATCAGTAATAGAGATTTATTCCGCATGGTCAGTTGGCCAGGTAGCCACACAGGAAAGAGAATACTTCCTCTGAGACTGTAACTGCAAACATTATAAAAATCTGTGGAAACAGTTGGATGTATAAAGAAGACTTTATTAAATGTAACCCAAAAAAAGCAAGCGAGAAAAAGGAGAGACAGTGAGTGAGAATAGAACTAGAGAAATGTGGCCTGGTGTAAGGTAGCCTACCACGTCGGGTGTTTCCCGAGAGCTAATCTAATGTTGGATAGAAGATTTCCTATAATAACACGTGTCAGAAAAGGTTCGATCTCATGTCACGAAGAAAAACTGTTAGAAAGGAAATCAGTACTTTGAACGAGCATGAATAGCGTCGTGGCTGGACAGCGCTACATTTTGGCAAGACAGCCAAAGCTAGAGGCACAAATACACAATAGGCACAAAACATTTACACCTACTACAGCTATGTTTATGCATTTGTAATTAAACAGCTGGAAGATCGGTGTTAACGATTGAGATTGTTGTCGGACATTTTAAAGGCGTATGTAAGTTGAATTTTTAAGAAAGGATCAAATGAAGTGTGTATCAAGAGTACCTGTTATTTGCCTTCAATTCAATTCCATTCAATTCATTCACTCATGGTGTATACCGCTTAATCCTGTATTCAGGGCACGAGGCGGGGTCCAATCCATCGCAGTGCACATACACACACACACTGCAGGCAATTTGGGAACGCCAATTAACCTGATCTGCATGGGAGGAAACCGGAGAACCCAGAGGGAACCCACCAAGCAACACCACCAAGAACATGCAAACTCTCCAGTGTTTGACAAGGCCAGTGCTGACCATTAAGCCACCAAGATGTTTAACTTAAATTAAATTAAATTATATATATTACTGTATCACTATGAAAATTGTCACAAAACCAGCTTCGCAGAAATAAAATTTCTATTATATAATAATAATAATAATAATAATAATAATAATAATAATAATAATAATAATAGAGCACAAACTTATAGATTTAACAAGCAGTCTCAAGGGGGGAACACATCATCATTTGGTTGATACCAGATAGTGTGACCATAAATAAACCTCTTCTACACCTTTTTGCTATAAGTTGTGCTTTAAAAGTGCAACAGGTAATGTGTGAAATCCAGGCTGTTAAGGTGTCTGTAAATTTGGAGTCAAAACAACTGTTTACGCCATTTCAAGCCTGAACCTCTGTCTAGGGTCATGGGGTGACCCTCGATGGGGTGCCAACCCATCACAGGGCTCAAGCACCAGCACATACTACAAAGCCAACTAAAAAGCCATCGTGCATATTGGCATGTTCGCAAAGAAATGTATTAAAAACCAACAAGAGGCTTGTGTGAAACAAGACAACACAAAGCCGATGCACCGAAACCCTCCTGAAGCTGATTATCTCCAACAGTTCCAAGTGTTTTATTACTTACAGGGCCTTGGAGTTGTCACATAATGCTTTTATTTTTAGTTCGTTTGCTCATTTTTACAAAATTAAATTATTACACAAACTAGAAAAACATGCGGCGAAAATACTTACATACAGAAATGAAGTGTACATCATGTGCAAAAAATAACAGACTCTCAATAAACAATTATCTTGTTAATCAAAACATGGAACCAAATTGTGTCTCATGCGCACGCGATAGCATTTCAAACACTTTACGTTGCTAATGAATACAATTTGTGTTTATTAAAAAGGAGACGCGCGATGCTTTACATCAGTTTATCATTCCGTTTGATCTGGTGGAATGTCTGCCAGGCAAGCTTAGCTCCTGTTATCACTTACATTACAGCGGCTATAAACAATTGTTCCGTTACTCTCTTTTCGATTTTACGAGACTAAACAAGGCAGCTTGTTGCTGAGTAACCACGATGTTCTTCTTTCTTAAACGTTTCAGATTTACATTTGTATTACCTTTGGCGGTTCCAAAGCTCTGACACTGGAGACTCCTTCCATAATCAACATCTTACAGAAAACCTCACCTGTAACAAGGACCGATTGAGACTTTTTCTTTGTTACAGCACATTTACAGCACATCTGTTTAATGGTAGTTTTAGGTCATGGAGGGTGTTGGTTCCAATTCCAGAAATTTCTTGTTACTTATGATAATCATAATCATCATCATCATAATAATAATAATAAAATCTGTCTGGAATCAGAATTCCTTGTCACTATTGTATACAATTTATAACAAAACATGTCCCATGCTTTGGCCCTAATAAGTAGTTTTAAACAAATTAAGTATTTGTTTAAGAATTTGCAGACACTCTTTGATGTCTGTCTGTATTGCATTATAAGAATACATATTTGCTTAGCCGGAAAAATAACATCGTTCCCATGAAACCACATCAGAATGGATTCTACTTCAGATTTTCTTAAAATGGCTCTCTTTCCAGCAACACTAATTAGACATGAGTTCTTGCTTTTCAGACTTTTCCCAGTCATGGTCTGGTGTGTGTATGTGTGTGTGAGAGAGAGTTTTTGCTGATTTCCTGTTTGTGCTGCGCCTCCTGGTGGTCAGGTTGTGAACTCCAACTCATTTCGAATACCTGGGTGATGAGTAACAGACATGGATGTCGAGGATTAGCGGATTGCTTTAGGTTCTACTTTAGTTCGTGCGGCTTCTCACCCAGGAGGGCTTAGGGATGAGAATTCCTGCCTGATACGGCTGGTAGCCGCTTCCGCTTGCTCTGGGAAATCGGTTGAACCGGAGCCATCCTGTGAATCCCTGAGCGCAGATAAATCATCCTTAACTAGCCCCCTCGCACACCACATGTGGTGTATATGTGCATTTCTGTGTGTGTGTGTGTGTGTGTGTGTGTGTGTGTGTGTGTGTGTGTGTGTGTGTGTGTGTGTGTGTGTGTGTGTGTGTGTATGTGCATAGCTGTGTATGTCTAGAGGCCTTAATCACTCTGAGCGTCTTTGTGTATGTGCTTTAGTGTGCACTCTGGGTGCCCATGTATGGCATGCCTTACAGATTTGTGTGTGTCTGTGTGTGTATGTGTGTGTGTGTGTGTGTGTGTGTGTGTGTGTGTGTGTGTGTGTGTGTGTGTGTGTGTGTGTGTTAGAGATTGTGTGCACAGCTGGATCCATCTTTTACTCTACTCCCTAGGACAATATTCCCCTCCTGTGCAGAAGTAATTCACAGAAACAGGGAGGGAAAAGACTACTCCAGATGCTCTCTCTCTCTTTCTCTCTCAACCACACACACACACACACACACACATACACTCTCTCTCTCTCTCTCTCTCTCTCTGAGAAAGGTAGTTGTTCTAGAGATGTGT
>JAAGKR010001384.1:2365-127673 GCA_011419295.1 Clarias macrocephalus
GGTATGTCCATGGAAGCAAGTGTTTAATCTCTTCCGTCTGCTCATAAGAAGCGGACGCTAGACACTTCCTGATCCGGCTAGAGCGCGAGAGAAAGGTGGAAATCCCGTCTCATACGCACGCGAGCCCCAGGAATGCGCCGCGACTCGCGGTTTCTCTTTAAAGAAAGCGAGCCGCGCGCGAAGTGCCTTAATAGCTTTCCATTATCGGTAAGTAAAGTTTTTCTTTCCTACCGTGATTCTGTTGCACACACACACGCAAACACAAAGTCGGTCCTGAAGACAAAAAGATCTGAGGATGTTTCCGGTTCACTCCTATTTATAACCTGCAGGTGCACCTTATTCGGTGACGTCATGCCTGGCACAGTTTATAAGCCGAAGGTATTCGGCGGGTTTGACATGCACAGGCTTCACAACCGGGCAACAAAGAGATGTTCCCATAGCGTTTTCACGCAGCATTGAGTGTAGCTTTTGAAAGGGAACTTTGAAAGTGTCCCCAAGTGCAGTCACAAAAACCATCAAGCGCTACAAAGAAACTGTCTCACTTGCGGACCGCCCCAGGAAAGGAAGACCAAGAGTCACCTCTGCTGCGGAGGATAAGTTCATCCGAGTCACCAGCCTCAGAAATCGCAGGTTAACAGCAGCTCAGATCAGAGAGCAGGTCAATGCCACACAGAGTTCTAGCAGCAGACATGTCTCTAGAACAACTGTTAAGAGGAGACTGTGTGAATCAGGCCTTCATGGTAGAATATCTGAAACCACTGCTAAGGACAGGCAACAAGCAGAAGAGACTTGTTTGGGCTAAAGAACACAATAAAGAACACAATAAAGAAAACTCTTTGAATGAGAAGGTGTGTCCAAACTTTTGGTCTGTACTGTAAATGTATATACAATAATCCACTTAAAGTGTTCATGTGTCCATATGTGTGTTTGAGACACATTTAAGTCTCTCTCTCTCTGTGTCTACCTTGAGGTCACAGAGTGTAATGATCTCTAGTAAAATCCTCTGGCAGTGGTAGAGAATATTTATAATATAGATAAATTTGTCTCAATTCAATTGATATCAGCTGAATTGGGACTAATGTGTGCTGTCTGGGTCATGCTTCTATGTAGCATAGTTTTTAAGATATTATTTCACAGGGAAGGACTTCATTCTTGTCTTGTATATACAGTTTATTCATTCAGCAGTCTGCATTATTCAGTGAAAGACTCACACAGAAAGAGACTCACGCAGATACTCAATGTTTTTTAAAATGTGACATAGTTTGTTCAATTTTCTCACTTTCATACTTTTTGATAGTTTTACATTTCCATTTGTTCTTACTGCAGAATGCAGACAGAGAGAAAGATAGAGAGAGAGAGTGAGCGAGAGAGAGAGAGAGAGAGAGAGAGAGAGAGAGAGACATGTTTACTTATGCGCAGGTGAAATATCCTGACTCATCTCTCACAGTCACACACATTACACACATGCTGAGATCAAAATGGAAATGTCCTGATTCACTCACGGTCACACACACCACACACTTTAACACATGCTGAGATTGACACTGAAATGTCCTGACTCATTACTCCCTCACACATACTCACACCCCCGCACACACACACACACACACACTCTCTGATTCTGATAACTTTCTCTTATCACACTCTGTGCATACATCTGACATCTGACTTTACTCTGGTCCTTCCATTCTACTCATGCTACTTCCTTGTTTCACCAGTCTCATTCTAATTTGAATTTTTTGTTTGAGTCAGCCCCTTGCATGTCTATGTGGTTTGTGGGACTGCATTACCAGCTGGTCATGTAAAATACAGCTAGTCCTCGACTTACGAACATTCGAGTTACGGATGGACCATGGTTCTACTAATATTCGCAGATGCGAACAAATCGTGGAAGTAGCTTACGTGTATTGTACAAAAAAATAGACACTGCAGAGCAGCAAATACAGATATTTACAATTATATACAATATTTTCAGAATGTAAGTAAATGTATACATTTTTCACAGTCCGGTATACAGTATTGTACTGTATGTGTGGTTTGTATGCAAATTTTGTTACAGTAGAAATGTGTCTCGCTGGTTTCAAATGAATCAGTCCGGGAGCACGATGATAGAAAATGGCTGTACTGTAAGTTTATTTCCTTAGGTTCAGTGCCATTTTATGCCACATGATGGGGAAAGGGGACAGAGATTTAGTCAAGTGGATTGGTATGGTTTACATAGTATATTTGTATCAAAGGTGTATAAGACCTTAATAATTTTGTCGCACTTAAGAACAAATCCGACTTACAAACGTGCTCCTGAAATGGAACTTTTTCGTACGGAAAAATGCTTGAAAAGCATTTAAAAAAACAACAACATATTTTTACAACATGACAGACGTTAGCAAACATTGTGACGCAAGTGACTCAAATTCAAGGATGATCAGTAACCAATGGCAATGATGCAAAAAGTGATCATTACCCATCATTACTGACAAACAAGACAGCGTTAGTATCAATAGTGAAATGCTTCAGAGTGAACATTTACTGTCACTACTGATGCACACTACAGAGTGATCACTCACTCCTCGTCTATACATTGACATGGTGCCAATCCATTGCCATTTAGATTAGCCTAACCTGCAGGTCTTTAGACTGTGGGAGGAAACTCACTAAGCATGGGGAGGACATACAAACTGCATGCACACAGAGACGGGAATCGAACCTGTCTGGGAATCGAACCTGTAAGTGCAAGGCGACAATGCTAACCACTACACCACTGTGCTGCCTACAGAGTGATCAGTTACTGTTAATAGTGAGACACTATAGAGTGATCAGTTACTGTCATTACTGACACAGAATACAGTGTGACTAGAAACCATTATTACTGACACACACTACAGAGTGATCACTATCTGCCATTACTGATACACACCGGATAAAATGGGAGGGTTATGTCAGTTAGGGCATTCGGCATAAAACCTGTGTCAAGCTCGTGTGTGAATGATATTAACTGCAATTACTGACACACACTACAGAGTATCAATAGTGAAAAGCTTCAGAGTGATCATTTACTGTCATTACTGACACACACTACAAAGTGACTAGTAACCATCATTACCAACACACACTATAGAGGGATCAGTAACCATCATTACAGATGCACACTACAGAGTGAGCTGACATTACTGGCGCACACTACAGATCAGTAACTGTAACCACTGACGCACACTATAGTAATAACAGTAAAAATTCATTATGAACAAACACTACAGAGTAATCGGTCACAGCCATTACTGATGCATACTACAGTATGAGTGATGAGTAAACATCACCACAGTGATCAATAACTGTCATTACTGACATACTGTACAGAGTGATCAGTAACCATCATGACTGACATACGCTACAGAGTAATTAGTAACTGTCATTACTGACACTCAATACAGTGTGAACTGTAACTGTCATTACTGATGCAAAATCAAGGTTGATCACGAAACATTATTATCACTCATTTATCTGATTATTATCCAAGGCTGAACTGTAAGTTTCATTATGGATGCATGTTATATGTCAAGGTAAGAAGGGAAGCACAAAAAGTGAAACACCCTTCATGCATAATAACCACTGTACAAGCCTTAGGAGGCAGTGGTATGATCTGGGGTTGCTTCAGTTGGTCAGGTCTGGGCTCAGAAACACTATTTGGCATAATAAGTAACTGTGCAATTAGTGTATTAGAAGAGTGATATAGTATTATTAAATCGAAACACACACACACACACACACACACACACACACACACACACACACACACACACACACACACACAGTGTTATAGTCATGGGCATGCATTGCTTGCTTGTTGAAGTGTATATTGCTCAAAGGGCTGTTTGTTCTCTGAAGTGTGTGATTATTTTTCTATTAGAGAGAAAAATGAAGAGGAAAAACATTATTCCCTTTCAAACACTGTTCCAAAAAGTGTGTTTGTGTGTGTCTGTGTGTGTGTGTGTGTGTGTGTGTGTGTGTTTAGCAGAAATGAAGCAATAAAATAAAGAAAGATAAATGGCGTGTGAGAAACAGATAGACAGAGAGAGAAAGAGTGAGAGAGCAAGAGAGATGATGATGATGATGATGATGATGATGATGATAAAAGATGAAAGTGTGTTTTGGCCTCAACACTTTTCAGTTGCAGGCTCCTATAACCAAGTAGCTTCAGTTTAACCAAGCGACCACTTCTATAATGTCCCAATAAGGTTCAAAGGGTCAAACTTTATTTGAAATTCTTCATAACACACGGCTTCAATCTTCTTCCGTCTCTCTTTTCTTGCATCTTTTGTACTTCTTTCCTTTTACAAATGCTGGAGACCAAACTGATGGAGGACAAAACGAACGCATGAAACTTAGGGCTGAACTAAACAAACAGATAAAGCATTTTTCTCTCTGTGAACATGGAATAAATTTAGAAAACATCTTTACTGACTGGCTAAAAAAAGGTCAAACACTGTAATATTTAAAAAATGTGATAACATGATAATCCATGTTTGGTGTGTGCCTCAATCTGTTGTCGCTCTTTGCTCACTCTGTAGGCTCACTAGGGATGCGGCCCACCCTTCTGCAGGTGCGTGAAGAGGTGGAGCCGCTGGAAATCGGCACGGCTGTGAGGTAATCAGCGCTACTGGATCACGTTATAAAATCAAGGCGGGAAGTGAAGCTCAGGGTCTGGTCGGTCGGTTGGTCTGTGTGGTATCGAGCTAAAAATCCAGAGCAGAGTTGTGCAGCGGACACTGAAGACACGGAAGAGTGGCATGCACCCCAGGAACTTTGAAGCAACTGAAAACAGTCATTTGATCTCGACGTGAAGAACAGCCGCATGAATGCTGCAGGAGCTCCCACGGCATTCGCACTCCATGCACAGAGCCAGCCTTCGTGATAATAGGACGCCGCACATCCAGGTTAAGGCCCCCGTTCCCAGCTGGGAAAGCCGCCCGGATCATCGGGAAGAAGAGTGCCAATGGGGCACACAGGAGCCGCTGCCCACTCAGGCCCACTCTGCATGCCACCATCGCTCGCCAGCTCCTTTTCCTTTTTACCTTTTCCCCCTAAGACCTCATCTGTCCATGTTTGTGGTTCAGCCCATTCGTCAAACCCGTTACACCCTGACATATCTATCACTCTAGAATAGGATCAATCTGGATCCATCAGACCACATAATCTTTTTCCATTGCTCCAAAGTCCAAACTTTAATAATAATTATTAGTCCCACTAACAAGTGGTTTCTTTATGGCCACACAGCTGTTTATTCCCAAGCCTGTGAGTTCATGGCACTTTGTGGGTGAAGAACTGCTCTTACTTTCACTATTAAATGTAGCTGTCATTTCTACTGTTCATTTTTATGATAGAAATTTTCAAAGGGTTTAAATGATCTCCAGGGAAATTTGTTTTCCAACCACATTTCTCTAGAAGTTGATGGTTCGGCACCATCTTTCCAGGGTCTAATTATGCATTGGACAGTTCTTAACCCAATTTCAGTTTACTTAGTTATAATTTATTTAGCCGTTTTCATTGCCAGACAGTGTATATGAGTTGGGATTGGTGAGAGTCTGGTCCTGTTTGAGCTTGTGTATGTGCACGAGTGAGTTGTTCCCAAACATTTTTGACTTTTTTAACAATTCCTGTAAAAAGGAAAATAATCTAGCCTATAAAAATAACCAGAATTTTGGTCACTATTACTTATTACAGTGGGAACCACCAGCATCTTACTCCGTCTGTGTGTGGCATGATAAGGTTGGCAGCAGGGGAAGGCTAATCCTTGCTACGCTTGATAAGCCCCATCACCCTGGACACACAGAGTCTCACTGGATTTCTACTATGCTTTTTGACTGGGATTTTAACCCATATAGGTGTATTAGCATACTATTTATTAGGCTCCCAGGTAATTTTGAATGTGCTCCAAAAATGTGTTGCTGTTATTACAGTACATTCCATCAGGTTTACAAAATTTAATGACAAGAAAATTGTCTATCAACTAATAAACTGAAGTGAGTAACACAGAAGCACGGAAAGGTATAATTAAAAACATGCAATCTAAAACATCAAGAATTAGGCACTCATATACTGTAGTGCAGATGTATACATAAAAGAAACACCAGAATTACCATCATGAACTAACCAATGATAGCAAGAAAGTTAAAAAAAAAAGTTTATACAGTAGGATAAAATACTGAGAGCTCTCCAAATTATACACACCAACTCAAACAGAACTGTTGCATCAAACAGCTTTTGCAATAATTTTTTTCCATTTTTTTTAAAAAATAGTTCCACTTTGACATACAGTTGAGATGAATGTGTAATAAATAGCTCACACTGCAAAACTAAAATATTTCACATTGCTGTTTAGTTGACAAAATGTGTACCCAGTTCAAAATCTTAAGTTGACTCAACTTGTAATTCAAATATTTAAAGCTCAATTAGTATTGATTATGGGCTCAATTAATTATATTTGTCTAGGCTTGCCTTAGCCCAACTTTTCATCTTCTCTAAAAGGTAAGATGTCTCCCATTGTAGCCCATTGGCGTAATTGGTTTAAGTGATTTTTCGATTAAAAACAAATTGGCCAAACAATACCCCAACAATTTAAATACACAAACATTACCTGAAAAAACAACAACTTTATTCTTCCAAAAAGAATTAAAACAGGAGAATACAGTTTCCATTTTTTTTAAAGGTCAGTAAAATAACTGGATAACATCAGATGCTTATCAGTCTCTTACTGATTCCTTTATCTTACATTATCATTGGTAGTTTTTCTTAAATATTTTTAAAAACTAGTAAAGATCAACAGATTTTCTTGGCGTGTCAGACACAAAAAAGAGTCTATGGCAACAAGGGTTTGTTTCTTAATATGCAAATCTGAGAGAAGTATGTCTTTCCAAATCTTATAGAAATAATTTGGATGACTTTACATTGAAGGTGTCCATCTAGTCATCTAACCAAACATCACTCGTAAAGCTACTGCATAGTCACCCAGGTCATCGAGGACTACAGTCCCCAAAGAGAACAAGAGAAACATTTAAAGACAAAGATAAATACTTTTCACAGAATATCTACTTTTGATAAAAATAAAAAAAAATATGAATAAGACTAAATACCACCAGAGAGTGTAAAAGATTGTTTCTGGAATTTTAATGATGTGTTTAAGCTACGTATTGTTTTGTATAATAAAGGGTTTGATATTTTCAAGGATTTGTCATTCTCTGGAGTAAATTAACCTGATATTTACACAGTCTGGTATTCAACTTTGAAGAAGTTAACAGATATAACACTCTCAGATGAGCATTAGCAACTTTTTGTATCCCTTACCTTACTGATAAGTGCCACTACTCCTTAACTGTTAAACACTTCTGGGTTTTTACGGGGCTTCGTACGCAGTGAAAGGAAACAGCGTTCCTCCAGAACCAAAGTGCTACATACAACACAAATTAACAGCACTAACTAACTAACTAAGCAACCTAATTAGCTGACTGAGATTAGACAGATTGACATTTGTAATTTAACATAAAACTATCCAAGTCCTATACAAAGAGAAACATAAATGTACGTGCAAATTTGCAAACAAGAGCCAGTCCGCGGCTTGTGGAAAGATGCTGTTGCACAGTCTGGATGTGAGCGCCCAAGTGTCCAGTCAGCCACAATGCTGGTGGCACTGTGGATGCAGCGTGTGGTGTAGATGTCTTCAATAGAGGGAAGAGAGCCGGCACGATTGCCAAAACAGACAGTGAAGCAGCTGCTCAGGTTACTCTTGATAGTCCATCTATAGAAAGTGGTAAGAATTGATGGTGGATGTTGGGCCTTCCTCTGCCTTCTCATGTAGAAAATGTATTGTTGGGCTTTCTTGTGCAAGGAGCAGGAATTTGGTGATGCTGGATAAATTATTATTTAATCTGAAATGTTATATAAAGTAACACTACACAATAGATATTACATGCATATAATATCTTGTGAACCATAAGGTAAAAATGGTGTCACTTTCTTTAAAAAAAAAATCATATTATTAGTTGTGTGATATAATTATATCACACAACTATTACAAATATTTAGCAAATAATGTTCAATTGCTTAATAGGATGTAGGTGGGTGAACAAATACTGAATATGGAAACAAAGGGAGAAAAATTCTCACTCCTGTCACTTGTGCTCACATCAGGTGCTCACATGCTGTGAAATTGCTTAATGAGACAACTATATTTGTAAAGTAATTATTGTTTTATTTCTGTCATGACTGCTAGGCAATTGGAACAACTGTTTACACACAAAGCTTTACGCTGAGAATTACATGATTATATTTGAGGGTTGTTGTCATCAGTTAATTCTTTATCTATCTATCTATCTACACTCAAAAAAATAAATCGTTGGTATAACTTAATATAATTATGACACACATTTGAATTATGTTAGTTCAACTTAATCCATGTAAATGGAACCCAATAGGAAAATTCATCTTGAGCCAATGAAATCAAATCATTTTCAATTGAACTATCTTGTAGCTTTAGCTTGTACGTAATTTTATCTTGTTGAGCCAATTAATTTTACGCACTTCATTTAGACAACTACAAATGTTTTAATTCATAACTTTTATTCTAAAATTAATATTGGTATGTTTGACCAAGGGAAAAAAAAGTTTATTCAATAACATTGTTACAATTGTTACAACATTCTGTCTGTACTTTGCAAAATAATAGTTATCTTAACTAATTACAATAAGTTAAAATTTTAATACTATTAAAGTAATAATACAAGTATAAAATAAAAGCATGCAGCCTTTAAATGAAAGGATTTACATAAAATTAACAGCCTTCTTTAACAGGTTAAAGTACACCTTCTTGAAATAAAAAAAAAAAGCAGCCAACACTTGTTATTTAAAGGAAGACTAACATTTGAAAGTAAAGTAACATTTTTACAATGTTTAACTTTTTTTTCTAACTATTTTCAAAATAAAACTTATGTTTAATTATTACAGTTATTAGGTTAAATTAAGTTAGCAAAATAATATTACAAGTAAAAAAATAATAAAAGCATTCCGTCTTTAAATTAAATGATTTACAAAAATATACTTGGGGGAAATATAGTCTTCTTTAGTGAACTATACCATCTAAAAAAACGAAAAAAATGTGCTGCAACAACCAGTGCAACATTATGGAAAAAACATAGGTCCTGCATCTTAGCCCTTGTCTCACATTACACTGCCTATGAAAGGAGTTTATTTTTTAAGACCTGGACTTGACAGCTTGTTAGCATCAAGTTCCATGAAAATCTTTTGAAAAAATTCAAAAGTATCTCTCAGATCCTGGGGATAAGCCAAGTTTAAAGCATAAATTAGACCAACCATAATAGAACATGCATTAGCCACATTGTCCAAATTGAAGTACTTCGATGCCTTTGATGATGACACCAACATCTTTATTTGGGTCTGCAACATCTGCCCCATCATGTTTGATCGCTTAGATTCCGAGAGTAATGTTGCTCCTTCCTAAAAATGGCAAGTACAAAACAAAACAGTTACCAACAGATCAAGAGTAAAAATAAGAACTGGTTTTAGAGAAAAATACTAAAATTGCCTTTAAAAAAATATGTAAATAACTTACCATGTACTCCTTCACTATGTTTGAAGGATCTTCATTTAGGTGGACCACTACGGCTTTCAGGATGCATTCACAATTTTTTTCAATGGTGCTGCTCTAATCAAAATGTAATTAGAATCAATACTTTCTACAGTACATTTTTAGTATTACACATATTCTCCAACTGCTGTATTTTATGAAAATCAACTGTTTCCATTAACAAATAGTCTCAAATCAGAAGCACTGCGTGGGATACACATGTACTGTAATAAGCGAAGCAGAAAGTCATTATTTGCTCTATCTTGTGTTTTTAAAACTCCCCTACATAAAATGTACACTTGTGCCATTGTGTGTTGTTAACTTAAAATGACGGTCATATAATTGGAGCTTTAGAACAGAAACCTTTAACTTTTATTTTTCAAAATATTCATCTTTAGATGAAATATTCTTTAGACCTATTATGAATTTTCAGAAATGATGAAGAATTTAGGGAGCATACCTGATCCATAACTGACAGGGTGTCTGTGGTCTTCTGTGTAGCTGCTCCTTCTTTCTTTTATTGGAATTTTTGAGGAGCTGGGAGGAGAAATGATCAAACTGACCCATGGATTTGGACACCAAAGGAATTGTTGCAATAGAACGTGAACAGAAAACTACTGGATTTTTGTTGTCACAGCCTCAATATAAATGCATAAAAATGTTAAAATCTCACCTGTCTGTCCAAACATGTTCTCATTTCTCTGTTTTTGATTTTTTTTTAAAATGGCGCCGATCTAAATGATCTGAAGAGCGACCGTTGTGGTTTGTTCCTTTCTGCGGTGTTTCCAACTGCGCATGTGCAGATTTTACTCCACCTGTTGACCAAAATTACTTTCTTTGGACCAACAAATGCCATATTTCTTTTCTTTTCTTTTCTTTTTTTTTTTGAGTGTACAGAAGTAGGCCAACATTAGATACCATATCTATTATCACATATAAAAATATGTATTGGTGAAAAAAATAATAATAATAATATATATATATATATATATATAGATATATAGATATCTGAGGGAAAGCGGTGTTGGCCTCTCTGCAGAGGGTAACGCACGCAGAGAGTCAATTAACTTTGCGCATGTGTAGTTGCTCTTCTGCGTCTTGCTCTTCTGTTTCTTTAGCGTTTCACGACAGCTGCTGTCTCGCTACTGCCACCTGCTGTATGTATGAAATGTTGACTTAACATGAATTGTTTGTGATTAGACAACGTATTAGGAATTTTAAGGTCAAGTTGAGACATTATTACATTATTATTACATTTTAAGTCAACAAATACAATCTGTGCACTTTTATTATTTAAAGTGAGCACAATTATTATTTTATTTATTAATAATTAATAATAATAATAATCTTTATTATTTAGAGCACAATTACCACAAAAACCATCCAAAATCTTATTGGTTTGGCCCAACACGTTTTTCAATATAATGTGCATTTTAATACTTGAATCTGCTTTTTAAGATAGTTTGGTTTAAGTGTGCTACCTGCTTAGCTCTATGTGGATCCCATCTCACCTACAGTGGTTCAGTTTCGTTCTTCCAGATCATTTTATGACTTTCCTTGTTAATAGCGTCATGACCTGTGTTCATATTAACAGCTATTGTTATATACTTGCTTACACGGCTCATCAATGGTGCTCAGGACCATCTACTAGTATTATTTCATGTTTTCCTTTCTACAATAATGTCTTTAACATGTTGCCATTACTTTATTAACTTGTTCAGTCTCTAGGTCGTGGGTATTCAATATATCTCAAAGATCATTATGGCTGCAGGTTATCAGTCAAACCTGGATTTGTCCTGCTTCAGTCAGGCTTAATCAGGCATCAATCATTTTGTTCAAAAATCTGTTAGATTGGCTGTATTATCCGTCCTGATTCTAACCATAAGGCTTCTGACATTTTATTCTCATGTTGTAGCCCAGCATGGTGGTGGAATATTTTCTAGCTGGTCATATCAGTTGACACCTGATTGCTGCAGACTTTTCACAAGGCCTAAGGTCAAAGTTGTTTCACAGTCTCACAAGGCCCAGTGCTTGCTTTTTCGTTTTCTGACTTTAACCACTTTGTGTGTGTGTGTGTGTGTGTGTGTGTGTGTGTGTGTGTGTGTGTGTGTGTGTGTGTGTGGGTGGGTATGTGTGTATTTGATGATGAGGAACTCCTCCACTCCTTTCCACACTGCTAGTTTTAGCCTGTATCTCAGAGAGTCTGGCAGCTTATCATCTAACTGAATCCCAGGAAGAACAAGCTATATATCCCTGGAGTTGTGCCCTTATATGAATTTTTTGTCATTCTTGCAGAGAGAACCCACATCGGACCAGACATGAAATCTTGACGTAGTTCTCTACTCATACTGCTTGTCCCCTTTAGCTTTTACAACATCCGCAGATTTCAGTTGTTTCTCTCCACAGAGGCCTTTCACATCCCTTGTCATTTTGAGATTTTAAGATGATTACAACTTGCTTCTGGCAGGTCATCCCCAGAGCACCACCTTACATCTTTCATTGAGCCGGAATGCAGCTGCCTACATACAAAAGTCCCCCATATTACTCCTTCTGCTGCAAAACCTTGTCTGGTGTCCACTTAGCTAAAGAACATAAAATGGACCAGCTTACCAACTACCTCAAGACACTTATCAAACCCTTGGTCTGTGACACATCTGTGGTCACAAGAACAACTCAACTTGCCTTCAAAAGGAAGGGAATAATCTACTCTGTCATGTAAACTAAGTGGGCAGGGTATGGAATAATTGTACACATTGACTTTATTAAACATGATACATGAAACAAAACAGTGATTAAAGGGATAGTTAATATTTTTTTTTGCATTACACCAAAAATTGAGGTGCATATAAGTACATTACCGTAGGTCTTGGTCATATCCTATCACCAGTAATGAGTTTCTTAAGAAATTTTCATGTTGCTTATTCCTTAGTTCTACTAAGTTTTACTATAACTGGAGTGTGGATAATTTTTGACTCATAGTACAAATGTAAATATTTTTCTTTCCATATGCCTAGTTCTGGTTATGGCTATTTCCAAGGTAAGAAAAGAGTTAAATTAGTACTAAATGCAGCATAACTTTGAAAGATACCAACTTGATTTGACTCAGTGGGACTGCAGAAGATTCATATGAGTCTCAGCCGAACTTTGGAATGCACTTTTGCATGGAATGAGGATTGTGGAATTTGGCTCTGATTACTTACACTGTTCTAGTCTTCTGGGTGACAAACATCAGTAAAATTTACAATGTCCAAGACCTATATACCCCTACCCAGTTTCCATGGAACTGAAGGACATTTGGGGACTAAATAACAAAACACTCTGCTGATTGCTGATCTAAGCACACTTGGCTATGTTCAGTCAACTACACAGGACCATCACTAGTTTATTAAATATTATAGCCATTTCCTCACTCACACACACTTGCATTGACCCAGAATCGATGCAACCAATTACTGTTTATTTTAATCCAAGAAGTTTGTTGTTGTGTTTGGTGCTTTTTGGCTCCTCAGGCATGAAATCAAATTCTTTATTCTTCCACCTTACACACACACACACACACACACACACACACACACACACACACACACACACACACACACACACACACACACACAAATTAATTGTTGTTAATGTCGAGCCACTTTGATGTAATAATAATGAAAGGGCTGTTCTCTCATTTCAGGTGTACCTGTAGGGATAAAAAGGAGAGAATTGGACCAGACCAGAGAGAGAGAGAGAGAGAGAGAGACTAATAACATGTAGGATTTACAGCATTAACAGCACTGCTCTCTTTCTGTACAACATAATTACTTTTTCACATTTGATTACAGAATAAAGCAAAAAACTGTGTGTGTGTGTGTGGGGGGGGGGCATCAGGATGGAAAGCAGTTTCACAGTTTCAGCTAAAGGATGTAATAAGGTTTCAAGGGACATGTTCACCATTAACCGGAAACAAGCCCTCAGGATAAGAACTTGACAAGGGTGTAAGATGTTGCTCGCAACAAAAAGAAGAAAATACATACAAAAGTTGAAACAACAGGCTACTTGATTATACAGAACCAATTTTTGACTTTGTAAATGGATAAAACCTCACTTAAACTTAAAAACTGTGCTACATATCCTTATTGCTTCATTGTTCTTGTTGCTAAAACACACCATTTACTTTTTCTGAGGTAAGTCAAATGCACTCCTACATAGCTTTCTTTATGTCAAAAAGAAGAGAATGCTAACTCCCACTAGAACGACTATCATGTAGTCAAAAAGGGATTGTAGGAAATGTAGTAAACAATAACTAAAGTGAAATTGAAATGTGTAAAGATAGCTTGGAGTGAGGTCAGGGATGAACAGAGGCTGTGGCAATAACTCCCAGGTGAGTTCTTGTAATGTGCAAGTGGTGTGGTGGGCAGTATAAGGTTGTGCATTGCCCTGCAAAAAACGAACACTTTTGGTGATTAAAACCATTCAATTTTTTAAAATTATTATTATTATTAAAGGAAAGGTTCATTAAAGGAGTTCCTGGGAGGCCAGCGTAAAGTAGGCAGTCCAATCATGGCTGCAGCATACTGGGAACTTTCTACACTGTTGCAATTCAAGCACTAGTGAAACACTGGGATAAGTGCATATAAGTCAAATGGTATAAGTCAACTCGCAGTTTCTGTATATCATGAATAATATTATGTTCAGATATTGATATAATGGAATGTCTGGAAGTTGATTGTATTTCCTGAGGGTTCCAAAGACAACACTACACATATCCTACATCCAGTTACCATGACAACATCAAGATGATATTAAAGCAATTGTGGTTAATGCTCAAAGTAATTAAACATATTGAGCACTGTTAACTTAAATAATTACAATTAGTTCAAATTAATAGACCTTGATGAGTATTTAGAACTTTTTGGTATTTATGAGACACTTTTCAAGTTAGCTGAACAAATTTGATATTTTAAGTAACTTTAAGTACTTACAGTATATAACAATAACTGTCACCTTAAAGTTCCACCAACTTAAAATCTTTCAGCCTAGTGATTTTGTGTTTGACGTCATCAGGGCAATAGGGCACTGGTGGCTCAATGGTAGGTGTTTCATCTGCCATGCGAAAGACCCGGGTTCGATTCCCAACAAATGGATGAAGTGCCTGTCCCAAGCCCAGATAAAATGGGAGGGTTTCGTTGTGAAGGGCATCTGGTCTTAAAATCTGTGCCAAGCTTGTGTGTGGACCGGATTATCTTCTGTGGCGACCATTGCCCACAATTTATTTGATTTGCAACAACTAAAAAAGAAAAAAAAAAGATATTTGCTATTAAAGAGTACAGTATGAGTTAGGCTTCTCAATAATGCAAGTAAAGAACGATTAATATGAATGAGTACAACAAACTCAAAAACTGATTTCAAAAACTTCTCTTTACTTAAAATTGGAAACATCATTACTTCAAAAACTTGATGTAACTGATTAACTTTTTGAGTTTTGCCAACGTATTCAGGTTTACAGTTTAGTAGTGTAGTCTTATTTCAATTGGTGAGAAATCAGAAGATGTGGACAAAAGTGTCAGATATGTATATTCTTGTAGCAAAGCCATGTCTGTTATAGATGGATACCAGATTCACAAACAATACCCTTTTCAATTTAAGTGCCATTTGCAATCCTACATAATAGCACTTTTAAAAGATAGCAGAGGATTTCACGCACTTACACAGACTTTTATCGTCAAGCATCACTGCACATTTTATATAAGGCGTTGGAAATCGATTCCTGATGACTGAAGCAGAACACTTACAGTAAATCAACCTTTATTGTATTCTATCATGTTCCATTTTACTACTACAGCTCAATTTCAGAACTACATCTCCAGACTACATCTCCCAGAATTCATTAGGGAAATCAAAAGTTTCACATTAACAAGAATGAAGTGAAGATGTGGTAATGAAATCCCAAATACACACACATCCGCAGAAGGAAATCGAAGGTCACTTGTATAAAACAGGTTAAAAGATGTGTGGGTGGACTTATGGCTAATTAAAGGTAAAATGTTTTTAATGAGCATTAGAGAGGTGGATAGGGATGTATCTTTGGAGTTAAAGTGGAAGAAAAGTGCTAAAGTGCCTCTGGAATTAAAGTGGCTAAAGCCTACAGGGATGGAGAGAGAAAGAGAGAGAGAGAGAGAGAGAGAGAGAGAGAGAGAGAGAGAGAGAGAGAATCACTCATTACTGCTTGATCTCTGAACTGTGCTTAATTGCCTCCCACCATACACCGACACAGGTTCCCATCAAATCCAACAACAGTACAGAGAGACTAATGCATACATACACACCTCTAATCATATACAGTACAAGTATGCATTGTGTGTAGGACTCAATTATGTTCTTACATAAGTGTTTTTTTTTCTTTGGAAAAAAAAATAATGGTCTCATATAGCCTTGGTGCTTCATCTAAGCTGTAATTATAACACATCTACACTTTTATGTACAGTGCAAAAATATAAGTGGCATATTTTAGAAATGAGATGTTTTTACTTGCTACACAAAGTTAAAACTGATTCTCTGTTATTGAACAATAATCATTATTTAACTCAATACATCATGTGTCATTAGCCTCAGCTTTTCATATAATATCACATTCTAGACAGCCTAGACTTTGTTTAATATCTGAACTGAAAACCCAAGAGGCAGGGTATCAAAGGAAAGCAGAGGATGGAAGTGGAAAAGTGTCAGAGAGAGATAAAGAAAAAATCTGTGTATGTATAATAAGCTCTGACAGGTAGCATTAGCTCTCAGAGCTTCATCAGTAATTGGTGATGGATTGAAAAAAGACTTGAAGTCTAGTGGAGGAACCTGGGATGCCCTCAAGTCCCTACAGCAGAGAGCCGGATTAGTCACTCCTGATTATCAGCGTAAGCTAAGACTCTATCCTCATGTATACTATGATCTTTCAATATCTTTGCTTCGTATATATATATATTTTTTTTTGGTAAACCCCAACAAGAAAGAGAGGAAAGATCCCCACTCAAGGTCGTCTCACATGGTTGTAATATGCGTGTAAATGGAGGTCATCTTATGAGTGCTACTGTATATAATGAGTGGTTTCCCGGAGTAGGACGATCAGGTGTGCCTATACAAGAGAGAAGTGGTGCAACATGCTCTCCCTACATTCTCACTCAGTAAAGTGGGTTTTCAAACTCTTTAAGAAAAAAAAAAAAGAAAATAAAAAGGAAGCTCCTACTCAATTCCCAGCTTGTTTATCAGAACTGCTGGAAAGAAGTACTAGGGCACACTGGGAATTACTGCAACAAAACAGTCCTTTGTCTCTCATGGTGTCTTTTTTGCCTACTTCTTGTCGGTCTACTTTAATTGGGACAGTAATTGCAGCAGGCTGGCATAGATGAACAGTGCCTCCTTGAGTCTTGAACCACAGAATGTAATTTTTTACAAGCTACCATCTTGACTTGAATGAAAATGTGCTTTGACAGCTAAACTACTGATCTTGCAATCTGACAGTCCAAGCGTTCAACGGATCTAGTGCGACTGACATTGCTTTCACGTTTCACCAACGTAAGCCTTGGGATTAATGGAAATAAGTTGGGATCAGTGGAGAGGAATAGAGATGAGTGGAGATGAATGGAGGTAAATGCAGATGAATGGAGTTGAGAGGAGAGGATTAGAGATCATGAGAGATTAGAAAAGAACAATGGAGATGATGGGAGGTGTGTGGTGATTAGTGGAGGGAAATGGAGATGATCAGTGGATAGGAATGTGGGTTAATTAATATAATTGAAAATGAATGTGGATGAACAGAGACGAGAAGCAATCATTTCAGATGAATGGAGATGAATGGAGAAGAGATAATATGACACGAATTGAGATGATTGCAAATAAGCAATGATGAAGTGGGGATGAGTGGATGTTATTGGAGATGAGTGGAGATTAATGGAGGTAAGTGGACATGATTGTCAGTAAACAGAGATGACTGGAGACGTGAAGAGATAAAAGGGAATTATTGAAGATTGGTGGAGATGAAAGAGTCTCAAGGAAGAGGAGATAAATAAACATGGAAATGTAGGTGATTAAATATGAACAAAGATGAGTGGACCTGATAGAAATTAGTAGAGCTCAATGCTCGAGTAGTAATAGAAAAGCTCAGGAGAGGTCCCAGTGGGTTGGACATATTTTGGGCTGATTAATGTGAGCTAACAACATTACAAGTAGCTGTCCACAGCCAGGTTTTGCATATCAATATGCAAACTCCCTCGCAAACTGTAAACCAAGCCTATGTTAATACTAATTTAAATGAGTAAACTGACAGCTTTGTCTCCAAGTGCTACAGTTTAGATTTGCCTTGAATTGCAATTAGATCGCTAATGAGTCTCACAGGCTAGAGTGCAAAGGGATGATCAAATCTGGCACCTGCAGTCTTTTTACATCAGTTAGAAACCTAGCAGAGACCAGTGAGAAAGGTGCAGAAGGCAAAGATGCAAAACGCTCTTAATAGCTTCAATATGACATAAAATGGCTAATAAAACAATGAGTCAGACCATATTTTGCATAGCAACACTATAGTAACACTGAGAACCTAGTAAGCATTAATTGTTATAGTAACTGTCATAAATATGCCCCTTTTAAGAAATGATCAAATAATATTTTTATTAGTGAGTGTTACACAAAAAATACACTGCCCGATAAAAAAAGTCACCATTTCAGAAGTGTCAAATTATTGAGCTGCATCAAGCAAAGAAAACAACTAGAATGGTTTGAAATGGTCTGACAACTACCCACTGGAACTGGGTAAAGAACCCTTCAAGACATTATCAAAACCTGTAAGGATAGTGCTGAACTGACAACCATTATATTTCTGGAAGAAATGTGGTCAGAAAAAAATAATAAATGGAGATCACTTAAACACCTACATGTGCATCAGGGTGGAAGGAAGGCATATGAAGTGATGCACCCATCATGCATAGTGGCCACTGTACAAGCCTCTGGAAGCAGTGTTATGATCATGGGTTGCTTCCGTTGGTCAAGTCTAGGCTCAGCAATATTATGTGGAAATATAATGAAGTCAGCTGATCTCCTGAATTTACTGAATAACCAGGGTATCACATTTATGGAATAAAATATGAAAAATGTGTCTGAATCACCCTTTTGAACTTTCTGCATTTGGAGTATAAACAGGGGTAATCCATACAGAGATGAATCAAGAGGGACTCAATTAAGCATGCTTTGCATTTACAGAAGAAAAAAACAAGCTGAGTTTTCATTTAATAGATGGGAGTGTAGCATTAGTGCATTTTTCTGAATGCTTCTTTGAAGATCAAAAGGTTAATTTTGTGCTTTTAATGTAGATGTTTTATACCAAAGTATTATAATATAAATAAGAATTGCATATTTTTATGACATTCTGTTAAAACCTGAAGGAACATGGCCATTCACATTAGTCATGAAGGTCTACATGTTTCTTTAGGAAATGGAAAAAGTTGCTCTACTTCATTTTAGCTTAAGTTTTCAACTGGCAGCAGTGTTGATAATGTTATTCTTAATGGCTTTTCTGAGCCATTGGTTAATTCTGCTCCAAGAGAGCTGGAAGTGACATTTCCACCTCCGGCTGAAGTCACGTGACTCCGCTCGGTGGTGCAGTACACTCACACTTTAATCTGTTATTGTTTTTTTTTGCTAGGAAGCTGAGTCTAATAAGTCTGTAATAATTTGGTTGACTGATTCTGTGCTTCACACTCTGTCAAAGGTCTGTGCATGACCTTTTTGCTTTCTGGCAGGTTATTTCTTTGTGTTTAAGTGATATTAAATGTCATTATAAATGCTTGGTTGAGGGTCTACTCCATCACTTTCCTGATGCTGAGTTTCACACCAAGCTCTAGCCAGAGTAATGAACACTATGCTTGTTTCTACATTACCAGGAAAGAAGCAAGCAGAGCCAAATGATATTTCTGTTAATGTTCTCAGACCAATTCCATGTTCTTCTATTGTCCATATTTCCTATTTAACCATAGTTTAATATATGCACTCATTTATGCATGGCACTGTCAATGAGTGGATACATGTTTAGGCCAGTTTGGGGCCCGGTCAATGACTTCCTTACCTGCTATGCCCCAATCACGATGCGCTGTGGTGCACTGGGTGTTCTGGTGCTTTTCTATCATAAAGTGGATCCTCGGATTGCGAGTAACGTGGTTTACGAGTGTTCCGCAAACCGAGCAAAGATTTTTAATAATTTTATATTTGGAAACCGAGCAAGTATTAGTTTACGAGCGCCGAGTATCATTTATCACGCATGCCACTCTTATTTTGACACTAAGCGTCATTCTCTCACCTTCCGTGTTCCCGTGTTTGTGTGTGTCCGTTTGTTGTGAAACTTAAGTGATTCTGTTAGTATGCGCTCACGCCAGCCTCGCTTTTTTTCTGTTAAACTGGTGTTTCCGCTGTGTTTATGTGCTTGTTGTGAAACTTAAAAAGTGAGTCCTAATATATACGCTCATGGCAGTCTCAGAAAGATTTAATTTTTTCCTGTTAAAACGGTGTTTCCGTTGTGTGTGTGTTTGTTGTGAATCTTAAAAAGCGAGGTGGGGAGAGGGAGGAGGAGTGTTACTGTGTAAAATGAGGCGAGTGAAGGGACTAATTCCACATTGTGCTGCATTGACATTGCACCAGACATAGTAGCATTTGCTTCCATGGGCATGGAAAAGCTTTGGGTGCCCAAGGCTGTGGTATATCTGGTGATCAGTGTTATTCAATTCACCTGGTTATGATATTAATGTTGTGGCTCATCTGTGTACAGTATGAATGATTTGGAGTGATGAATAAGCACTCTCATCTTTAAAACACCAATTGCGTATATATTTTTGGAAGAATGTTATTAATTTCTCTACGGTGCTTCTGGAGGCTTGTAGAATTCATGTTAAGATGCACTGATTTGCAGCTGTTTTGGTGACTCTACAGAACCTTACTGTATATTGGGCTTTTTCTTATATGTAATACATTTTTAAATGTTTTAGTGGCATATTAGTGTAGGTTGGCAGCATAAACTGCAACCACTGCTAAAGGTTGAAGCTCAAGAAATATTTGAAGAAAGGAAATTACCCAGTATCCCAAATCAGAAGGCATGTCCCAATGTGTTCCTCTCATCACAGCCAGAAGGATTCATTTGTGAATAAAATACAGTATGCACTGATTCTAGTGTTTCTGACTTTACAATTGTTATAACACATGTTCATAATGATTTGGTTATTAGACACAGATAGTTCATGTAATCATGCTCATTATTGCCTACTCTAATACATACAGCTATGCAAAAGACAAATCTATGTAATGAGAGAGCTTAGAGGTTAGAGGTCATGCAAGATAGTGTATTGTTATTCCCCCTGTGGGTTAATTAGAACTGAGCCACAAACACACTTATAAATAGCTACTGCCACTACTATCACTGTCTTCACACATCTGGCTGAACTCTCAGCATTCTGCCATTCTCTATTCTTAATTAAGTTATTATTAATCTTCCCTAATCACATCAGAAATGTCACTCACTGACTCATTGTCTGTACCACTTTATCCTAAAGGTGTACAGGGTCCCAGGGGGCCTGAAACCTATCTCAGGAGACTTAGGGTACACCACACGAGGCAGGGTGCACCCTGGACAGGGTGCCAATCTGTCGCAGGGCACACACATATACACACTTACACACTACGGGCAATTTGGAAACACCAACCAGCCTAACATGCATGTCTTTGGATTTTGGGAAGAATAAAATAGCCGCAGAGATGGAAACAGACTATAAAACCAAACAATAATGAGAAAATAAAATGAAATAAAATTCAAATCCAAATAAAACAATAAACAACAATAAAATGTCCACCGCCATTGTATAAAAAAGCAAATACAATAATAAAACAATACATAAATACTTAAAAAAAAAAAACAGAAAGAAAAATACCTCAGCACTGTGTATTAAATGCTAAAGAGTATAAAAAGGTCTTAAGGTAAGATTTAAAAATAATAAGATTCGGGGCCTGCCTGATGTACAGGAGCAGCTCATTCCAAAGTTTAGGGGTTGCAACTGAAAATACACGATCATTCCGACTGCAAGTAAAGCTGATTGCCAGACCTAGTCCGGTGTTGGACAGTATGGCTTTAAAAGGTCATATATACTGGTGTTGCTAGATTATTCATGGATGCTTTTGTAGGGTATTAACCTAATAATAATTCTACCTAATAATACCTTATTCTTTAAATATAATAGATTTTCTCCTATTCTTCTCTGTTCTATTCTGTTTAATTCTAAGATGTCTTCAGAAAATCATCCTCCTGTATGTAATGTACTATAATGAACTTTTGGCGACTTTTCGGGGAATGCTTAGCTATGTTACCCTAAAAGGGTTGAAAACACTGACAATGACGAGGAACTAAAACAAAAGGGATCTCTGGAAAACTTTACATGTGCTCAATACATAGACCATACAAATATATAAAAGATGTGGTAAATACCTAGTAATGGGATAAACCTATCAGCCCTAACATTATCACCACCTACGCAATATTACTACCAAACTTGTAATGCACTGTGTGTTTTGACTTCTTTCTATCAGAATCAGCGTTAACCTGTGTAACAATTTGAGCTACAGTCGCTTTTCTACTGGATCTGACTACACATGCCAGCCTTCACTCCCCATGTGGATCACTGAGCTCTGGCCAACCAGCTCTGTAGCAGATGATACTTGTATCTTCACATTGACAAAGTTTCAGAGATTTGGATCTGACTTCATTTTGAGTTGTTTGGGTATGTTCTGGATTACACTTGATTCTTATTGCATGTAGAAATTTAATACTTTTTGATTTGTTTTCTTCCTATATTAAGTTTTTTTTTTTTTTTTTTTTTTTTGGAAATGGAAGTGTACCTTCTCTCCCTGCCACTCTAACTCTCTCAGTGAAATTGTCTTTCTCTGAGGAGTTCAAGTGGCCTAATCACGTCAGTTGAGAGGCACTTAATGTGCTATTGGGGTGTCTGATCCCCAGGGTTAACAGGTTACCTACTCAGTACAGAGTCCTAATTATTGCTGAAGTGGGGCTCCAGTTACCATGACAACATGGCTAAAATGTGCAGAAATGCTTTTAAAATGGAACATGACATAACCGGGCTGAGTGGCCTAATGCAGAGCTGATCAGCCATGACAATCTAAAAGGGTACTCTAGGAAACCTCAATCTCCACAAACGTATTGGTACAGTCATTTCTCATGAGATTATGCCACTGTTTTTTTTTTTTTAACTTGATTAGAATTCTTTATACTTTACATAGATTTTTGTGTTATACGTATACTTGTGCCACCCATGGGAGTCTTCCTTCAACATCGCTTTCTCATTTTAGGGATGCATCATTACCGCTATTGATGGGATTCCATTTTCTACTATACAAAGTTGCAAAAAAACTTGCTTTCTGTTTATAAACAGAAATTATTTCTTCCTTTAACTATCAGCATCATCATCATCAGTCTCTGTCTCATCCCACAAAGTCACTTGTTGTATTTAAACACAAGACTCATATAAACATTAATGTGGAAATCATTGACGGTTTATTTATAGTCTTGCTGTAAATGCTCATTTGAACAATGTAATTTTTTTATGTAATTAAAAAATAAAATAAAATCTGTACAGGGCCTGTAGGCAAAAACTTGATCAAACTATGAGCAAGCAAGGTTGTAGACATCTTTACGCAGACAGTTAAAAAAATAGTAACATTTGCTTAAAATTATTTTAAAGTGTTATCTATAACAATATCTGACTGGTTTTCCCTAAATGTAATAGACATCGTATATGGCTATTCATCAGTTTCCTATGAACATTTAATTAACTTTTAATTATTTGCAGTGTAACATAATGCAGAAAATCATGCTTACTTTTAATAGATAAAATAAAAAAAAAAATAAAATACAGCAAAGACATTGGTACTTTTGGACTCTCTTGTGTTGTTTAAAATTCTACTAGTTCTGCTTTTGGAATATTGTTGAAAAATAGATGGAAATGGTTGAGTGGAGGATGTAATTGTCTGGCCCACAAATAATGAATTTTTGTTCTTGGGTGAGTAAAAGCAACTGCCTTGTTTGTAATGAAGAGTTATGGATGATTTACACTGTGTTTACACTGTGTTATGTACACATTCTGTGCTATTTGAATATGTGAATTTTGTGTATTCCGAATTCTCTGCCAGCGCCTGAGCCTGTGTACTTTGTTTGAGGCTTGAAAATCTCACACCATGTGGTGAATATAAAACCAATGTGGTTTGTAAAACAAGATGCAGAGCCCCGGGATGTGAAGTTTTTTTTTTTCTCTTTTCTTTTCATCTTTTTCTTTTTTTTTCAGAGTAAGGGAACACACACAAACACAATTAAACACACACACATGAAAATCCTGGTATTTACATTCAGTGACCCAGAGTTACATGCCATCATCAGTCACCTTACTGTACAAAATGAATCCATTTGCATTTCATTTAATATATATTAAATATAATGAAATAATTGATCAGAGATGAGAAATCTACACTGAAAGTTGATTTTGTGATGATTTTGATCCCAAGAGTCATCCATGTCAGTTATTCAAGACTCATTTCCTGATATAAGCAGTCATGGTATTTGCCTAACAGGAGCTTCATCCTTGCCTTGCAACTCAAGGATCCATTTGATTCCCACCCCAGGGTCTGTGTGCAGTCAATCAATCAATAAATCAATCGATCAACTTTATTATCATTGTTAAAAATAAAAAAGTATAAATAACAAAGATATATCATTAGAGCATCATCTTTCCAGGCATATAATGTACAGTAGTATACGGTAGCAGATGTAGTAATGCACATGGACAAGATACTGTTAGAGGTAATTCTCCATACAACAAGCTGCCCTCTCTTAGCTCTACATTGTACACACATGAGCATTGTGGATAATTTTTTGCAAACTAAATTGATCAGGTTTATATGTCATGATCCCTTTTGGATATGTTCAAATCATATTTCATAAGGCACTATGTGTTTATACTTGAAACATGACACCAAACGAGTCAGTCCTTAGGCACCTTGAACATGCTCACATTTTCATAGCTTCACACCTATAAGCAATTTACAAAAGCTTGTTAGCATTTTTTTATTATCTGGGAGGAAACCAGAGAAATAGGAGATAACTTTAATCACTGTGCTGATGAGCAGAAACAATAAGAAACATTTTTCGATCACAAAACCAAAATGCAACACTATGATCTCTCTCTCTCTCTCTCTCTCTCTCTCTCTCTCTCTCTCTCTCTCTGGATCTTTCTATGGTTTGTGTTTGTGCGTACGTGTGTTGCAGAGTCAGCATTAAGAAGCAGATAACAGTGCGGTACCTGCTGAGTGAGCATGTGAACCACACACACTCATTATACGGTACCTTACAATATGCTGTAGGTCACCTGGCAACACGCAGAGCAAATTTGCAAAGTAAAATGCTTTTTTCCTGCTTCACTGACCACTTTTGGAACATGTACTTAATATTTCTAGTGGTTAAGAACTTTATCTATTTTTTTAATAGTTTAAGTTGTTTCCCTTGCTTCCATTCTATGGGTCAAACAAATAACATGTTTTAAATTATATACTAATACTAAATAAACTTTAGATTTGATAGCACTTTTGCTCCATTCCACCTAGAGCCTACCATTACTCTAACCACCCTATGTGGACTAATCCCTAGGCTGGAGTTTATCAAGCCTGTGTGGTAAACAATTCCTTCTTTTGTGTCAGAAAAACAAATACATTTTTCCATATAAAAATAACTGAACGTTTTTAAGCCCTTTAAGCCCCCAAACACTATCTTCGAATGAGCAAAAATTCAATCAGTTAAATGTATAAATCAACATTTAATATAATCTCCTAATCTTTTTAGCCTCCTGTACAGCTACCTACGCAATAAGAAGAATTTAGTACTTACATAGCCAAACAAAAATTGTTTTTTTTGTGAAAAATAAACTAAACATAATTAAATGTATACCTGAAAACTTTTAGAAATAAATAAATAAATAAATAAATAAAATTATCGCTTATTCCTCTTGAAATGTCAATGAATCATAGCTTACAAACTGCATAAAATTACTTTCTCCTGTACAATGAAATATTCCCACACAGCCAACATTTTCATGAAAGAATCCAAGTGTGTATGCCTCTTAAATGAGAGGTATTATAGCACAACTTATGGGATCTTCCCAAAAACTGCACATGAGTATTGATGCGACACAACAATTAGACATTTGTCACCAGAAAGGGTTGATGTCATCCTATTTGCCAATTAACCGATAAAAGTCCACAAATCACTATCAGCCAATATCCATGTATGGTCCATAAATCCATGCACTGCTAAAAAGTATTAAACTGTAGTGTTTTTTTTTTTTTTTTTCAAAATTAAAGGTACATAATTGAACCTCAAAAAAATAAACATTGATATACAGTAAGTGTTAAGCATTGCTATAAAATATAATTATCAATACAATGCATGTATCTTCCCAGGTAAATAAATAAATAAATAAGTAAATAAATAAACATACAAAATATGTACTTTGACGGTGCCAACACAGGAAGAAGTTGACTGAGAAGAAGAATTTGGTACCTTTTCGAGAATTCACTTTGACATAGATAACATAGTGAGGGAGAATACAAAGCCCTGACTGATTTCAAAAGCATCTGCTTTTATATGAAAAAAGAAGGTGGGGAACCTGAAAGTGGACTTGGGTCATGGGACTATTTATTCATTGTATTTTTATTTCAGTGTGATACAATTTATTTGAGTTCAGTATTTTCAGATTAAATTTATAGTCACAGTTGTCCTACTGTCAACACAAATCCCTAAATCACTCTTTATAATAGAATTAACAAGTGGCTAATAATAAGTAGTAGTATCTATAAGCCAAAAGTTCATGATCAAGTCTCTTATCTTCTGCTAATGCAGAGACAACACTTACCTTTGAAAATCTGTGTGAAAAAATACAAATCTCCACAGGACAAACACTATAGAGCTTTTCTCAGCATTTTCCAATGTGGAAAATCTTTCTGCAAAGTAGCATGAGACCAATAAAATAAACAAACAAACAAAATCCTGCACAGGAAGAATGTAGCAAATGGAATTGAACCAATAACCTCCAGCCCCATGAGATCATGGCTGGGTGTTTACAGTATTCCAACCACCAATCTAATACAAGTCCGCTACTGTATATACTCTACACAATACATTTACAGTAGAGTGTACTGTATATAGAGCAATTTAGTCAGCCACTGCAGTAATTGTATAAATTACATACACCAACAGGGTTTAGTGAATGAGTTTCTAAGATGATTCCAAACTTGAGCAGTCAACTAAATAAAAATAAAACATGTACACAGACACCTGTGCCAGTGGAGCACCATGGAGCTAAGTTCAAGGAAGAGAAGGGTCTCACCCATGGAGACGAGCAGTGTCAAAGGAAATTCTTAAAAAGCAAGAACAAGAGAATGGTGAACCTGGTGTTGGCCAACAATGCCATATTTTTATAGGAAACAATGATAGATTGTGATGTTTTTGTCAACATTCACTGTTGTGCGTCCCAACAATAGACATAATTTTTATGAAAAAATAACATGCATAGGAAACAGATTTATGAGTGCCTTTTGAAAGGAATAACAATCAAGTCAAAAGCATATACACAAATATGTTCAGACTTTGTGTTTTCATGTAGGAGGGTTCTTGAGCTGGATTCAGGTGCTGTCCAGCATAAATACATGATCTTTGTGGATGAGGCAGCATTTACCCCCAGTAGGTCATGTGCTGCTATGGATGTTCCTGGTCAATGTGGGGGTATTATAACCATTATAAAAAATAATACATATAACAGAAATACATAACAGTTCAAATATTGGCTCAGGTCTGTGTGTGGATAGTTTGCGTGTTCTCCCCATGCTTGTTGGGTTTACTCCCACAGTCCAAAAGCATGCAGATTAGTCTAATTGCTCTTCTCAAATTGTCCGTAATGTGTGTGTCCTGTGATTGATTGACACCCTCTGCAGGGTTTACCCCCTCTTGTGCCCAAAGTCTCCCGGGATAGGTTCCATATTTCCCACAACCCTGGCCAGGATACGAGGTATAGAAAATGAATGAATAAGTAATGATATGCTACAATGAGCATGTATGGGGTCCACTATTAGAGTACCAAAGTACACTTTGTCAATACAACCTTCTTTCTTCTTTCTTTTAACATTTATCTCATAACATTTTCATTCAAAAAGAAGAAGATAATCTCTAGGGTCAACACCATTGATTCACTGCCTTGCAGGGATTTTTAGTTGTCAAATTGTTGTGGCGAGGTTAATTTGGCATCCTTTATGGATGTTAAGCCACTGTTGGTATTAGGTTATTTTGAAAGGTAGAATTACATTGATGATATTTTTTTGAAACACTGATTACATGACACTGTGATAACATTAGGAATGAAACCAAAACATAGCCCTGCAAATACTACTTCAAAACAAACATTTATTAGTATCATTTCTCAATGAAAATGCATAATAAACCCTGAATAAAAAATTTACTTAGTTAGCAGTGGCAAAAGCACAGGATCACAAAGGTGCTAGTCTTTGCACATATTTTGCTTTGTCAAACAACATAACCAAAAAATATTTGCCCACTGTGGTTAACCAAACCAAAAAACTGGGCAACATCTAAAAGTAAAAATGATCATAATTGTCATAATTGAAATTATTATGGGGTACAGCTCATGAAAACCCCAAATCCACAATATCAGAAAATTTGAATATTACATGCAATCAATAAAACAAGAATTGTACATAGAATAATATCGGACCTCTGAAAAGTATAAGTATGCATATGTACTCAGTACATGGTTTGGGCCCATTTTACAACAATTACTGCCTCAATGTGGCATGGCATGGAAGTTACAGTATCAGCCTATGGCACTGCTGAGGTGTTATGGAAGAACAGGAAGCTTCAATAGCGGCCTTCAGCTCTTTTGCATTGTTCGGTTTCATGTCTCTCATCTTTCTCTTGGCAATGCCCATAGATTCTTTATGGGGTTCAGGTCAGGCAAGTTTGCTGCACAGTAATCCCACGGTCATCGAACCAGGTTTTGGTGCTTTTGGCAGTCCTGTTGGAAAATGAAGTCAGCATCCCCATAAAGCTTGTCTGAGGAAGGAAGCATGAAGTGCTCCAAAATCTCCTGGTAAATGGCTGCTTTGACCCTGGACTTAATGAAGCACAGTGGACCAACACCAGCAGATGACATGGTTTCCCAAAAAAACTTCACACTGGACTTCAAGCATCTTGCAGTGTGTGCCTCTCAATTCTTCCTCCAGACTCTGGGTCCTTGGTTTCCGAATGGGATGCAAAAGTTGCTCTCAACAGAAAAGAGGACTTTGGACCACTGAGCAACAGACCAGTTCTTTTTTTCTTTAGCTCAGGTAAGACGCTTCTGACGTTGTTTGTTGTTCTTCAGGAGAGGAATAAGACATTTGAAGCCCATGTCCTGGATCCGTCTGTGTGTGGTGGCTCTTGATGCACTGACTCCAGCCTCAGTCCACTCCTTGTGAAAGTCCCCAACACTTTTGAATGGCCTTTTCCTGACAATCATCTCCAGGCTGCGTTCATCGCTGCTGCTTGTGCTCCTCTTTCTTCCACACTTTTCCCTTCCACATAACTTTCTATTAATGTGCTTTGATACAGCACTTTGGGGACATCCAAATTCTTTTTGCAATTACATTTTGAGGCTTTCCCTCCTCATGGAGGATGTCAGTAATGGTTTTCTGCACAACTGTCAGGTCAGCAGTCTTTCCCATGATTGTGCCTCCTAGTGAACCAGACTGAGAGACCATTTAAAGGCCCAGGAACCCTTTGCAGGTGTTATGGCTTAATTAGCTGATTAGAGTGACCCTAAAATATTGAACCTTTTCACAATATTCTAATTTTCTGAGATTGTGGATTTGGGGTTTTCATGAGCTGTAAGCCACAATCATCTCAATTATGACAAATCACGTCTTGAACTATCTTTCATTGCATGTAAAAGTCTATCGCATATATTAGTTTCACCTTTTAAGTTGCATTACTGAAATAAATGATATTTTGCACAATATTCAAAGTTTTCGAGTTTCACCTGTATATGCTTACAGTATATACAGTAGGCACAATAAACCTACCAACAGTAATACAAAAGCCTGATATGTACATACATATTTTGACTTAAAATGCAAAAAAAGACAGTGCTTGGCTTTGTTTCATCCAGCTATATTTACTCAACATCCAAGTTAAAGCTATAATACAAAAATGTCAGAAATTTTTTTAAACAAACAAAAAATATATATATTTTTTCCATATCAGTGATTCTATTTTTTTTCCTTTTCTATTTTGATATATCTTTCAATTGGATGTTAAAAGTTGCACTGAGTAAATGCAGAAGGATAAAACAAAAACTGTGTCTGTCTTAAAATGTATACATTAAAAACCCCATCAAGTAAACTATTTATGGGGCCTATTGGTGGAAGAACCTAAAATATGTCTATGTGTTCACAAAGATTGCCCTGCATTCATTATAGGACATCTATCAATCTGCATTACCTTCCATTATTACCATTTTTTTTCTATTTGTACTGAATAATTGATAAAGAATGGTATTTTGCACAAATCAAGCTTATATGGAAAAACTATGAAAACCCACAGCAATACTTTTGCCTCCATTGCCTCCAAGTGTATGTGGTCGGAAGATGGCATGCATGTCTAACAATTGATTTCTACTATATGGTATGATGAAGATGTTCACTCTAAAAACTGTTGGTACAGTCAGTGCTGGAACTGTTTATCATGGTATTTGGTTTTCTTATTTTGTCATATGCAGATGAGTACATTGTATACTTGTGCTTGCTGTTAATGGCAATTGATTGCAGTGGGTTTGGGGTTGCTGTTGGTCAGGTTCAAATTGCCCAACTGACTGAACAAAAAAAGCAAAGTTTGAATTGGTCAGAGATCGGCTAGGTATATGATCACAACATTTATTAGGACATGCTGACATATATTTACTGCAAGCAAAGAGGGTGACTTGTGGTGACATTCTCAAAAAGTGCTAAATGGAAAGCTATTGCGCTAGTATGTACAATCCATTGTCACACACACACACACACACACACACACACACACACACACACACACACACACACACACACACACACACACACACACACACAGGGTTTGAGTGTGTGTTTGTGTATGTGTGCCCTGCGATGGATTGGCACCCTGTCCAGGGTGTACCCCGCCTTGTGCCCTAAGTCTCCGGGAATAGGCTCTAGGCCCCCCGCGACCCTGAATACAGGACTAAGCGGTATAGACAACGAGTGAGTGAGTGAGTGCTCCTGTGACTGGTCTCTCTTCTTAGTATGGGGGACCGTACTGACCTACTTTCACCCATGATCTCACTGACAGTTAGTTTACATAACGACTATTAAAACACCTGGGTGCAGAGTGACACATGTAATTAAACATCCCAGTGGTGTTACTGTCCATTATCACTACTCATGGAATGGCTCTCACCAAAACAAATAACCTGGCCGAAACAAACTGTTTTATATTACAGATAATATAATGTTGTCCTCATTGTATTTTTGGAGGGTGGAACTTTAACTTTCACACCATTAGGATTTGCAAGTCCAATTTCTGTGATATCTGTAGTCAATTTCCTGTAAACAAGGATTGAAAACCTACTTTGAAAACCGTGTTTCTAATTCGTCAATTCAGTGTGGACAGGCATGGTGTGTCGAACAAATTCATTTGGTAAGCAAGTGTGCTATTTTTATGTGAATTGTTACATTTGGAGGTGGCGCGGTGGCATAGTGGTTAGCACTGAGGTCTCTCACCTCCAGGTTTGAGGGGTTCGATTCCTGCCTTGGGTCTCTGTGCATAGAGTTTGCAGATTCTCCCTGTGCTTGATGGGTTTCCCGCCACAGTCCAAAGATATGCAAACTAGGTTAACTGGCATTCCCAAATTGCCCATTGTGTGTGTGTGTGTGCCTTGTGATAGATTGGCACACTGTCCGGAGTGTACTCTGCCTTGTGGGGGCTCCAGGCCCCCTGCAATACTGCACAGGTACAAGTGGTATAGAAGATGATGAAGATGTCACATTTGGAAGAGTCTCTTTGGTTTTAAAGCCAGCATTCTATTTAGCTCACAATGCATGACGATGTACTAAATGTGTATACAGTTTAAAGATGTTTGCAAGCATTTATATTTATATTGTACTGGCACTGTGTCAAGAAATGTGTTTAAGCAATTGAGGAAAACTGTAAGACAAGTTGTGCTAATTGTTGCAGATCAGTATTGTGTCAGTCAGCAACACACATGTATAACTAAAGAAAGCAACCTTTATGTTATAATGGTGGTGCTTAATTATCACCTTCCTAATTATTGAAGTCTCTTAAATAACTTCATGTATATAACCTGATTGAAATAAATATTAAAACTGTGAAAACAGTGAAATAAACAAAAAAAAAAAAAAAAAAGAAAACCTGCTATTACTTGATTTCCCTAAATCAGTTAGGAGTTTAAATAAGAAATGGAAAAAATTGTCAAGTCCATTTATACCAGCATTTGGTTTAGATTTACAACAACCAACATTTTATAACACTCTATTTCATAGGTAAAAAGGAAGTGGGTGCTACAGTATTTGTTTCATTGTTGTTATGGAACCTTTTATTATACATTCTGGCCTGAGCTGATTAGTGCTTTGGGTGAGCCCTAGCTTTAGCTTTTTAGAGGTACCATGCATTATTTTTCAATGTTAGCTCCTATATGACCAGACACTCCCCCAGACCTTCACGTTGTAAGTGTCCTAAAGACTGCATTTTGTTTAACCCTCCTGCATGTTCATGACTTTCTTCTTCATTGTCTTCTATGTCTCCTCCCTGTTCTCATTCCTTGGAGCCATTATTAGTGTGTGTATATGGGACATTTATAGCAGCAGGGAATTAAATCAATGTGTGTTTGAATGTGCAAGAGGTCTCGTCACTTATCCCCAGGGGTAAATTGACCCTTATATCATTAAATGGACACTGTGTTTGTGAAGAGACCTTTAGAACAGGCTCAAACAGGAGACGTACACTCCTGCAACAGGATCATGGACCATTTTTCAAATACAGATAGAGCTGCATTGATGTTTAAGTGCTTTCAATTTGACATCCAGTCCACTACTTTCCTACTTCTATTAATTATACCTAGGTATTTATGCAGTTTGCTCTCTGTTGTTCATTGTAAGGTTTTCAAGATTAAGGAGCATAAATTTAATCTAGAGTTTTTGTTCTTTTGTTCTTTTGTTGTCACATTTTTTTCACTTAATATTTCATCCACATGATTCCCACTCTATGAAGTAATGGATACTATACATCTATTACTATTATTATTACAGTGGAACCTTGGATTGTGAGTAACTTGGTCTGTGAGCGTTTTGCAACACTGCTCTCTCTGGATTTTTTTTTTCAAAAGTAAAGTGCAGGTTATTATTATTATTTTTTTCATTTTTAACTTACATTTTATATTAATTATTTTTATATGAATATTTTTGGGTTGTGGAATGAATCATTGACGTTTCCATTATTTCTCATGGGGGAAATTCACTTTGACATACAAGCATGCTTTCGGAACAAATTATGCTTGCAATCCAAGGTTTAACTATATTATGATTATCATTATTATCATGATTATATTTGTCTATGACCTGGCAGGACACAATAAATAGGAACTGGTAGGCAAATTTTGCATAGTGTATAAGGACAGCCTGGCCAAAACTAAATGCCATTTCAGAAGGGTCAAAGTATTGGGCTGTATCAAGTAACGAAAACTTGGGCATTTTTGAAATTATTGGACCTGGATTAAGAACCTTCCAGCTGAACTGCCAGTTACATTATGTGGAAGAAAAAAATATTAATGCAGATCACTTTAACACTTGCTGAAGTTGCATAGTAAAAAAAAATCAACATCTAAAAAACCACAGCTATGTTTAATAGTAAAACGTCCATATGCTCACAACAAGATCAGAACTGGATTGGAACTAAACAGCTGTGTGCCCATAAGAAATTCACTTGTTTGTGAGACTAATCAGGTAAAAGTCTTCGATTTGCTAGGGAGCACAAAGATTGGACTTTGGAGCAATGGAAACAGGTCATGTCACATGATTGACCACATTCCTTCATGAGTACCTGTAGTGGCCACTGTACAAACCTCTGGAGTCAGTGTTATGAACTGGGGTTGCTTCAGTTGGGTCGAGGCTCAGCAATGTTATGTGGCAATAAAGTGAAGTCAGCTGGTGACCTGAATGTCCTGAATGATCAGGTTATCACATATAGGGAGTTTTTCTTTCCTGATGGCACAGGTATGCTCCAGGATTTAAACTGATAATGAGTAGTTGTGGGACCATGAGGAATCATCTTGAACTGGCCACTACATTGTGTGCTGTAATTAAAGCTAAAGGTTATTGAATATTTGTGAACATCTGTCACAAACAGTTTTACAAAATACGAAGTGTTCATATGAATCTCCCTGTTCCTTCCCTGTTCAATCTTACAAAAGTTTTTGGCTTAAGGTGGTTGTACAGCACCCATACTGTACTGTATGTGCAACTTATGGCACTTTCAAGTAGTTGTAGAAGTAGAACATCTCCTGTCTGTCAGCACATTTTGTCATGGTATATAAAGTCTCTCTCTGTGATGCTAGAAAGTTGACTGATGCGCAGAATATGGGTGAATGTCATTTGATCCGTGAACAACTTTATTTGTTCTTGTGGCATACCTACAGCCAACGTAGGAATATCGGCTTCTGGAAATGTCTTCTGAATCTAAAGGATCCACAAACATCGTACATTGTTGTTAGGTTGTTGTTAGGTTGTTCTAAAAGCACCAGACCATCGACCAAGCCACCAACTTACTGTATGACCAGGCTACAAACGCTGGATTCTAATAAGGCCGCCTTAAGAAGATAGGAAATGCTTGAAATATCGTTCGTACGGTATATACAAATAATAACATAATAAGAATAATAAAAACCTTTACCCAAACCCAACTGACAAGCTTGTGAAAGGAATGTTTTAATATGATGAATATGATATGTAATATCCTGTGCTTGGTGGGTTTCATCTGGGTACTCAGTTTCTTCCCACAGTCCAAAGATTTGATTAATTAGATCTAAATATTAGATTAGATTAATTGACTTTTCCAGATTGTCTGGTGCCTGCAATGGACTTAAGGTGCCAGACCCCCGTGACCTTCCACAGAATACGTAAATAGTATAGAAGATAAATAAATGAATACATTTTTGCTGGTTATGCATGTATGAAACATGACTTGACTGGACTAAAATAAGGTACATAGTGAGGGCTGGTTGTAATTTTAGATTGCAAAAATCCAATATTTACCAATTGTTCAGCCATTAAACTACATCAATGCATTACAGATGTCATTTACAACAGAATAAGGATTATGGGGCAAAAACTATCATTGCAGGATCCATGATTTAATTTTTTGTTTTTCAAGTCCATAAGGCTTCAAGCTGAAATTCTGTTAGCCTTTTATTCAACCCACCCAAAAAAATGCACTTTGATTGGCTGGTTCTTGAAAAGCATTCTGGGGGAAAGCATGACAGAGTAAATAAATCACCTTGTATGAGTTCGTTACACCTGTGACTCTATTTCACATGCACCTTATCAGTCTTAGCTGATGATATATCACAGATGTTATGATTATGAATGGGGTTATCAAACATCTAGGAAGATCCTCTAGCTTTATCCATCATTCCATATCCCACCTAATGACCAGTGAACTACAGTTCTATGATCATACAATGCATTTTATGGACCACAGGTCTCAGACAGAACCGGCACTGAAACTCACGAAGCACAAATGCACACATTCCTAAACACCCATTTTCAACATATAACACCTTCTATTGATGGACAAGGTAGTGGGGGGAACAAGCTGTTCATTGCAACAGATGGGCTGCTATTAATGAGATGTGCTGTTCAGTCCCAGAATCACTCATTAGATATTCATATCTCGTTTTTATTCTCTCAAAATCCTTAACCAGGAAGTTACTGGGTGTACTAATAATCGTTAGCAAGCGCGGAATTGATTTTAATTTGCTTTTTTTTTCATTGTTTTCAAATACCTAGTTGGTCATAATTTAAATCTGTCCTCCATATGCTAATTATTCCTCATAGTGAAAAAACAATTCCACTTCCAACCGGGTCTCACTTCAACTAATGTGTTTAGAGCAGCAGGCAGCGAGATATTGTGTACTTTTTTTTTTTTTTTTTTTGCCAAAAAACAGGAGTACACTTTAATTTAATTTTACATAGATTTGTTTTGCTCTCATACAAATTTAGACTTTTTGTGCATGAATTTGTGTTGCTCATTCATAGTAAAGGAATGAGATCTTTTGGAAAATGTATGTGGAAGCTCACATCCATTCTTTGTTTGGCAGTTTTGGCACCCTTAGTTCACTGAAAAAAAAAAAGACCTGAAAGAAAAAAAAAGGTTTCTGCATGCATATTTTCCACAGGCAAGAAAAGCTAATTTATGCAAGAACACAATGATTTTAAATGGATTTTGTGAGCAAGACAAAAGGAACGTAATGCCATTCTAAAAAAAAGGAGAAAATCATCTTGAAATTATTTATATTTAAAATTACTGTACATATTTAAAAAAACTTTTCATTTTGCTATCATTTTCGATTGTTTTCTTTTTCCAGTTGCTAAACTAATTCGATTCTATGGCTACCTTCTCATTATCCGCCTCAAGTGACTAAATTCAGATTTTTTATTTTTTTTTACAATAATTTAACACAGATTTGATTTTCTACAGGTGTCTGAATGCACAACTTTCATGCAGTACTTTCAGAAGATAGACATGTCCACATTAGAGTCAAATAAAAATCACTTGAATGAATGTGAACGGTCATAACATGCAAATCTGATCTGGTGAATAATGTGGCTTGTAAAGTGAACGTAGCCTATGATGTCAAAAGATGTAAATATAAGGTAGATATAAGGTCCCTAATGAATTGTCACCTCAAACAAATTATTCTTATTCACTCAGTCATTGTCTATATCGCTTTATCCTGTATATGGGGTCACGGGGGGCCTCGAGCCAATCCCAGGAGACTTACTGTGTGGTATGCCCTGGACAGGGTGGCAATTCATCACTGGGCACACACACACACACACACACACACACACACACACACACACACACACACACACACACACACACACACACACATATATATATATATACACACACACACTATGGGACATTTGGGAAGGCCAGTTAGCCTAATCTGCATGTCTGGGAGGAAACTGGAGTACCTGGAGAACATGCAAACTCCATGCACATAGTCCCGATGCGGGATCTGAACCCGGACCATGGAGGAGCAAGGTGACAGAAGTGCCGAACATATTATTATATATTATTGTTATTTACCTCCATAATTGCCGCATTACAGCAATGATGGAATCCTTAAAGTAGCACAATGTCCCTCTGAACTTCTTATTTTCTTAAAGATCAATCACTTTTCCTCAGTTATATTTAAAGTTACTCTCAGCCTACTTCATGTGCTCTTCTCCTGGTCATATTTTTAGATGTTGCTGACATACAGAGTTACTGCATCTCTGTGTTCTCATGACAGCATCTTCTAAGACCAACTTCATGTTCCTCTAAGGGGAAGACAAAATCTGGGACAAAGTCTCCACATTCCCAAGCTTCGGTGCTTTAATGAGACCAGATATATAGACTTCATTAGAAGCAGCAGAACATTTGTGAGTGAAGCAGTTTGCAGGCGTGCTCTTTCATCGGTCTGACTTTTAGGCCCTCACCTCCTCATTTGTTGTCTGTTCAATTTGTTCTCTCTGACTTTTTTGCTTTTGGTATAGTTATATCCCAGGCCTACACTTATTTCTATTAAAACACATTGCACATGAATGCATTAATGAAATAAAGCCTATATTATTATAGCGTTCAATCTTTTTAATGCAGTTTCTTTTCACATCTGATGGTTTTATCTGCTATGTCGTACAGTGGGTCATTAAGAAGCTATTTCCTCCTCTATTTCATTTTACATCTTTTTTATTACCTTGTACAACATCTATGCATCCAATACAGAGTAAGTATATAAGCTCAAGCTCAGGCCTAAGAAAGGATATAAAATGCTAATCATGTCTAGTTAACTATGTGAATCAAAAGGAGTAACAGAACTGTCATTATGTGAAATGAAACAAACAAAAAAAGTTTGCCCTCTTTTAACACATGAGGACAGGACAGACAAAGAAGATCTGAATGTGATAGAGTGTGAGAGCTGAATACTGACAGTGAGAGACTGATGTTCATTTACGTGGCTTAGAGGACTGTACCAATTTAGGCATCTGGGTCTCTTGTCTTTGGTCTTATCTGCACACACACATGCACAGACACACACATACACACACACAACGTTTTTCAATATTTGAAATATTTCCACTGAGCTGTGCATCCCCACAACTAAATAATACAATATCTACCCTTACTCCTAAACTCAGCAAAAACTAGCACTTGTTTCTAAGTTAGTTTGTTTTACATAATTAATGCCCCCACAACCTCAAAACAGTCACATATTCCTAATATTATAATGGCATTTGGTCCCAAAAACACGAGGCCTGTAAAACAAAATGTGACACAAGAAATGAGGCTGTAAATAACCAGTTACCCATGAGTACAATTAAAACAGTTTGCTAGCAACTACACACTCCACTAACAGAATAAGGTCACTGAAGACCACAATTTTAATCATTTATAATAAATTTAAATGAGGAAGTGTGTAATTTTATATGGAGTTGCTCATAAGTAGGCAAAATAAATAAATAAATAAATACATACAGAACAAGTGGGAATAAGGTTTTGTTCATAAGACTTAATTATGGCATGGGCCTCACAATAAAAGTATATCGGTTGTGGGTATTGCACGTTATGTACACATCTCAAAACCGTCAGAAACATCAAGATACCGAAATGAACTATTGTTAAAAGTCAACTAACTTTTAGTTGCAGTAAACACCATATTTAAATATCAGTGGAGCAAATAATAGAGCAAATACTATACGCTCTAGTAATTACAGCTATTAAAGACAACACATATTTTCATAACAAACGATATCCCACGTGGAAACAAGTTCCTGTCAAGTTCCCTTATATACCATTGATTGTCTGACCCTTTATCACCTGAACTAGGTCATTTTTAACCTTGTGCAATGAAGTTTCCCTTCTTAAGTAGTCTGTGTACATCATTTATTCTCTATAGCATTCATTTTTATTTATATACTGTATATATATATATATATGTATACAATCGGTTCTCCTGTGCCACTGGGACAGCTCTGGCCACAACACACAAGACCTCCTGGGGTGTGCTGTGGTGTCTGTGACCAGGACATTGGCAGTGGATCCTTTGCGTACTGTGAGCTGTGGAGTGGGACCTCTGTGGATCAGACATGTTCGTCTGACACATCCCATGGGTGCTTGATCGGATTGGGATCCAGGGAGTTTGAAGGCCGGGTCAACCTTTCTTTTCCTGCTGGGCTCTGTGTGTGGTGGGATGTGCAGTGTGGTAGGCTGTGGTGGCACCTTTCTGGTGCCTTTTTATTAAAGCCAGTATTGACTTGCATTGTGAATTTTTTCATCATTTGTCCTGCATTGGATTTTCTGAGTAATCAGACCAGATCAGTTTGCCTTGGTCCTCACAGGCATGGGTGAGCCATTATCTTGTAACCAGTTTACTGTTATATAATTGATAATTAATGTAAATTTATTATTGTTTATGTTATGGCTCGTTATAATGCATAAATAAATGAATGATTCACATTTAATTGTTGTTTAATTGGTGTGATTTAATTGATGATTGACGGCCAGTTTCAGCCTGTTGCACTGACCTAACAAGGGCTGATGTGGCTGCTGTACAGAAAAAGTGGAATTGCCTTTGAAATTAAAGCAACTAGCAGCTCGTGCTTGTTTCTTGTTACAGTAGCCAAAGTACCCACAGCCACTTAAATTCATGCACAGTAAAATTTTCAGAGTTAACATGACTCCATACAGAGTCACCCAGCAAATCAGCCGAAAACACAAGAGATACTGTTTATAGTGACCACATACACAAAATTGATCTAAATAGGTTGTGTGGAAATGTTAAGGGAATTACTTGTTAATTGTTACTTTGTTTGGAGATGAGTACAGTAGCCTGCATAGGTGAGAATTGTATTGTAACCTTATGGTGGACACATGGGCAGTTTTCAAGATGGTGTCAAGGCTCCCCTTGAACTCTCAAATCTCAAATATGGCCCAGAAAAACCTCAATTTACAAACATTTGTACCAGCTACGTGGGGGGAAAATTATGTCTAATTGATTATTAATTAGATTGATTATTAATCATTTCTGTATATTATGAAACACATTTGTAAGAGTCATAAGATTTAAGGCAAACAATTACATAATTTATAGTGTCAAATATATCAGATTGGAAAATAATTTGACCTGATTTTCTGCTTGTCCCGAGAAAACTCATAGGTGAATTTTATTGTGTACTTCTGATCATATCGAGTGTTTGTTTGTATATCAAAAACTTCTACAAAGTCAAACTGGAAGTGATTTTAGTAGGTTTTCAACAAACATCCTCTCTGGAAACTTTACCCGTTTGTCATTGAATTGTTGGTAGGTTGTGCCTTGGTGCTGTCTGAACTGAATGTGTATCGTTCCACTTCCTTAATTCAGTTTGTGTTTCCAAGGAAACAGATTTCAGTCAGCATACTGATTGACTGCATATGTGGTCATATGTGAAATTTTATTTTGAGAAATGCTTTAAATTTGTCTAAGCACCAGAAGCAGTTAGCTAGGTTATTTTTTTATGGTGCGTTCAAGAAACAATATAGTGCTTAGGCAGAAATCAGGTAAATTAACCTTAAAATCCAATGTGAGAGACAACAAAGGTTGTCAGAGTATGGAGCAATTTATTAGGTTCAAACATTACACAAAGGGAATTATATTAAACAATTACTCGATTACAATTAGTCACTCTTCATGAACACATACTACCTTGGTTGTTGCAGCTATCAACCATTTTACATTACTACACATTCTGTCTATTTTGCCCAGGTTTGCTAACCATGACAAGTAAGTTAACAATAACTACAACATGTTGTGGATTTCTATGGTGAGAAAAAGTCCCCAATATTACCAAAGATAATGTAATAACAAAATAAAGCAGAAAAGTGTCAATGGACACAATACAAGACAATAAAGACATTCTGACTACCCCAATTCTTGGATCAAGAAGTGCCAGATGTCTGTTTGCTGCATTTACAATTGTCTAGGGAAGGCTTGCTCTGCACTTGTCATGTGCAATGTGTGGAGTAAAGGAAATATGAAGTGAAACATATTCTTTTCCATCTGCCCAAGAACTACATAAAAAAATAATAATAATATTCAAAAGACAGCCTAAAAAAGTAATGTGGGAAAAACGTATTGCACCTGTATGCATTATTTCCAGTTGACCTTTGAAAAACTGACCCTATCAAGCTTAGCTTCATGTGAGGAGATAAGCTATCCACATTTTGAGAATCTTTTAGTCAATTGATTTAGTCCAAAGACTGGTTGAGAAGACACGGGCAGAACTCGAGAAAGCATTTGTGACAAGTATTATTTGCATATCCTTGATTCTAAAGAAAGAACTTAACAAATAATATAGAACTGCTCTAAGGAAAATTTCTTCAGTTGCCCATGCCTGTGCCACTTGCTGTGTCGATTCAGATGAGGTATTCTTCATATAGGACCATTAAAGGCTGCATGTAAATGAAATGCCACAACTCTCAAGGCCATGTTCACTAGTTACTTGTTCCCTGTTACATTTTACTCCAATATTGGGCGCAACTTCATCAGCAATGTTAATGCACCATCACAATTTGTCTCGTGTCACAGTGACAACAGTTACAGTACAATATCTTGGTACAATGGCACTTGGAAGGGGGTGAGATATATTACTGTAGGCAACATGTGAACCTTTTTTCCTAAATGTGTTGTATTGGGGGCGGCACGGTGGTGTAGTGGTTAGCACTGTCACATTGCACCTCCAGGATCTGGGTTCGATTCCTGGCCAGGCTCGAGCCCTGCCTCTGTGTGCATCGAGTTTGCATGTGCTCCCTGTGCGACCCTGAATATGGTAGTAAAGATGACGATAAGCGAGTGAGAATGCTGTATTGGAAGTAGAAAAATGGACTTGACTTTGGCATGGGTCAAATTGTGATAGCTAGACGAATGAGCCAGAGCCGCTCCAAAACTGCAACTCTTGTTGGATGTTCCTGGTCTGTAGTGGTCAGGACCTACCAAGACTGGTTGCTTCCAGTAGAAAGATGTCAGAATTGTTATCATTATTGTTGTGTGCGTGTGGGTGGGCATGTCTGTGTGGAAGTGACTGCCAGCTGACCAACTGTTTGTGCGCTTTGGGTAGAAGCATAAAGGGGCTCTGATATCTACAGAGTTTACCTTTCGGGTAGAGGAACTGATTGCACAAACACGCATGAATGCAGATCCGGAGCCAGGTTCTTCTGTAAATGTCATTAGACATGCGCTATGGCTACCTCCTGGGCAACACTAAACAGCGATATGGAGCTCACCATCTGCCTTTGCCAGATTTTACAGATTGAAAGTTGCTTCATTGCCGCCAAAGAGCCCCGTGGTGGGTTTGAGTTATTCTCATCCTTAATAAAGAGCAGAATCAACACTTGGGTGACTGTCATTCTTCATAAAGTATGCAAACAGCTTTAGCTATTAATACTGTCAACCTGGCAACTTTTTTTTTTCAGTTGGCTTTAAGACAGGTCTGGTGGTCTGAAATTAAAGAACGTAGAATGGAAGGTTACATGACATGGAGGATTGAGCACCAGGTAACCACTTTAGAACTAGAGTTATTTCACAACCACCCCATTAGTTGTTTCACACATGTTTTATATCTCATATCCTTTCAAAGCATACCACATTCAAAGCATTAGAAATTCTTTTTAGTCGCATTGCATGTTTTTCTTTCATATTTAACTCAAAAGGATGCATCAAGGGTCATATTTAACTCAAAAGGGTGTGCATTGCTGAGTGTAAAAACATGTACAGCTGTTGTCAAAGAGACCTGATTTCTTTTAATGCTAGGTGTTTACATCCTAATTGGCTGCATTTTACCTCTCAAATTGCAGTAGTAATTAATTTAGTAAAAATAAATATATATATTTTTAAAAAGCTCATGAGGAACAGGCAGTACTTGAAACTGTTGAGTTTTTATCAGTAGTGAATAAAGTAGCATAACCTGAACATAGCTGTCCTTGATTACAAAACCACACTTTATAAGCTCATTGAAAAGATTTTCTATGAAGAGGACCACAACGATGGAACCAATTTTCTGTCCACAGAGAGGAAAAAGTCTTGAAGTGATATTTGCCAATCAGGTCTTCTTTTAAGAAAAAAAAAAAAGCTATGCCAAGAGCAATTTCCAGTTTGAGAGAGAGAGAGAGAGAGAGAGAGAGAGAGAGAGAGTCTGACCTTCAGTCTTTCATTTGTACACACACACACACACACACACACACACACACACACACACACACACACACACACACACACACACACACACACACAGTGATATGGAAAAGATATACCGAATTGTTGCTTGTTTATTTATGGATGTGGTTGTTGTAGTGGTGTTGTCCTTCACTTCAGTTTGCATAATGTCTCTGTTGAGGTACTGATAACATATATAGCAAGAACCCTCTCTAACCCATTCAGCCCTTTTCTCCAGCATACACTTCCCTTGATCCTATCTCTGTCTCAGTCAGTGTCAGATTACCAAGGGTGGCTGGAGGTCATATTTCTCCACTTCTTCGAGGGTTTCATATGGGATTGCGTGTTTGATAAAAGCATGTTGCCTTCAGGATCAAGAAGGATGATACGGCCCTGTAGCACTTCAGGTCACATGTGATCTGTCACTTAATGTCAACTTATATATACAGTGTGTGTGTGTGTGTGTGTGTGTGTGTGTGTGTGTGTGTGTGTGTGTGTGTGTGTGTGTGTGTGTGTGTGTGTGTGTGCATGCATACTGTATGTACCTCAGCCTTCCATATTTATAACTTAGCTGAGATCTCTTGAATATGATGACCTGTCCTCAGCATAATGGCTGTCACTCAGTTCTCAGCATGCTGTCCATGATTATGATTTGAAAGCAGTTCTGTGCTGCTCTTCTGCTTAAAAAACTTTTTTTTTTTTTAGAAAAGTTCTGCATTTATTTTAAACTAGCAGAAGTTCTGCTAATTTTAGTTTTAATGCATTTTCACTATGCATTTTATGACAAAACTTTATAGACACATGATTAACACATTCATATCTGGTTCTTTGCCAAATTGTTGCCATCAATTTGCAAGAACTGGATTGGGCATAAGTGTTTCTGTTTTGTTCCATTGTGTTTGGTATGCAGTTTAAAAAACATACGAATTAACCCATGACTTGTCTGGCAACCAATCGTCACTTGGCTAAAAGCATTCTAACAGTTTCTCCTTTATCCATGGAAAGTGTCTACTAAGAAGCGTTCATAACTGTGTAAAAGCTAGATGACAGTTTGACCAATTGTTTCCTTTTTTGATGCTAAGAATAAGCAAGTAGCTTTTTCCCCTGATGATGGCATTTTGATGGGAAAATGGTCCTGGATGCTGTGTTTCAGATTGTATTCCTCCCCATATTCTGACATTTTGTCTTGAAAGTCATTTAGGCATCTAAAAAAATTATGTGTAACAAGGCCGCACATGTGACGGGCGAAGCGGCGAGTGACTTCTCCAGGTATTTAAAGTCAGGCAGATCGGTGGACGGGTGCGGTTGCTAGGCAACCCCGCTGTACTGCCAATCACAGGAAACGAGCTACACCTGGCCGGTAGGATATTTAAATTCCCAGAAACCAATGACCTATGTGCGAACATTAGATAACACCAGGTATGAGAGTGTGGCTCTGGGATAGGGAAAAGGAAAAGAGAAAAGTGAAAAGAGAAAGAAAAGAGAAAGAAAAGAGAAAAGTGAAAAGAGAAAGAGGAAGAAAGGAGAGGAGTGGAGATGTATAGAGGAGAGAACTGAAAAGAGCTGTAAAAACAAGCATATTAACAGTAATAAATAAACAAAGAATATAACTATTCTTTGTGACCAGAAGCACGGTGGCACGCGCCGACATAGGCGCGCCCTCCTTACTGTAGCGTTGCGTGATGTTCACGCGAGCTGATCATTCCCCACTGAAATAAACACTCCACAGCCCAATGCCCCCTCTGAGTCATGCGCTGGGGCTTCCATACTTGACAGTATACCAGGTGGCGCCATATTGGAGAATATGAGTTTTAAAATATTTTTCTTTTTCACATTACGTCTTAACCCCATAATGGGGGGAACTTTCGAGAGAGTTTTGATTGATTGTGTTGGTCATTTGCTTAAAACTAAAAGTGTAAACCAGTTTTTCTTGACTATCACATGTGGTGCTCCTTGATTTCCAGAGGCAATACTTTTGCACAAAATCACAGCTCGAAACAATGTTAAAGCTATGATTAAATTCTCCACTACGTTTGGTCTTCCTAAAACTCCAATTTCACCTTGGCTAAACTCTTGGCTCAGGTTTATGGGGTTGGTAGGAGTACAGCATGAAAAGTCTAGCTCTTACTATCCAGAGTCACAGGGGGGATTTGATCGGTTTCACAGGTCACTAAAGTCCTTGATGAAGAAGAGTATTGTTTGGATAGTGAAGAGCCTGGGATGAAGGTGTACCTTTAGTGTTGTTTGCTGTCTTGTGAGGCTAAGCACAAATCCTTAGGATTTAGTCCAGCGGAATTAGATTTTGGACATTTCAGTCCATTGCAAGTCTTAAAAAAAACATTACTTGGATTTTGAATGCATTTTGTAAGTGGTGACATCATGCATGCATTCTGGTTAAGCAAATGCACAACATAAAATGAAGTGCACTTTTGATAAGAACACTGTAACATGTGATTGTAAAAGTGGTGACAAAATTACCTCTAGTCCAGTTATGTCTTCAAAGTTTGCAGGTCTATACCGTATGTTATCCATATGTATCCGAACTGTAGACGCACAGTACATGCTTCTCATTCGCCTTCTTATCTCTCTCTCTCTCTTTTTTCCCTTCATTCATTTAAACATTTTAACAACTTAACGGTGGCAATGTTGCTCATGTCATGTTGTATAGCTTCCATGACCAACTTGAACCTGTCTGTACAACTGAACATGGGTTAGTCTATCAATCAAGATCCTTAAAAGGCAAAAGATTACCAAACCCTGAGCTCTTAACTCAACTCAATTCTGAGAAGTCATCTTTGGTTGGTGACCAGTATAACCAAAATCACAAGATATTACAGCTTTGTTAATAGCATTCTCATCTATTTTGGTGAAGTACTAAGTCACAAAAGTTATTTACCATGATATTAAGAAGTTGAGTATTTGTAGAAGCACTGTGGAAGCATAGTCCATAAAGCTCTCCTTGTTTTGTTGATTGAAAAACTGGATTGATCTTTCAGTTTTTGCACAGATTACTGTAAACTGAATGCTATTATTTTGTCTGACTCTTGACCTCTGCGAAGAATTTTTGACTGTGTGGATAACATCAGTTCTGCCTGCGTCATGACTAAATTAGTCCTTTAAACGGACATTGGCAGGTTCATCTTACTGTAACATTACGCTTCCGAATTTTCAGCTGCTATAACCCCGGAGTCTTTTCTCCAACATACTGTACAGACATGTCACTTTGTCTTCAGAATGCACTTGCAACATTCTAAAGGTCAGTAAACACTCTTTTTACTGATGTGGTAAACTGTAGAACCTACTTGGATGTGGTGGTCATGTATTTATCAGAATGGATCACCACATCAATACACTGAGAATTGTTTTACTTGATTGGACATGGTCAATTTGAATAGCCAAGTCTAGCCAAATGTAAGTTCACACAAGCCACTGGAACCTATTTATGCAAACAGGTAGGCCAAGGTCAAATTCGTCTTTTAGAAGAGAAGTTCCATGCTTTCATGCACTTCCTGGTACCTAAGACTAGTGTGAGTTGCATGGTATGGTTGAGTATTATTGCAACTTTTTCCAAAAAAACAAATAGTTGCTGAACCCCTTACTGCTCTGTTGTCTCCTTTAGATTCATTTGTTCGGCCTGCAGATTGTCAAAGTTCATTTACAAACATTAAAGCAGTGTTAAGTACTGCTCCTGTTCTGACTGTTCCAGATTCTTTGAACCATTTTAAACAAGGGGTTGCTAGTAAAGTCAGGGCCGGAGCTGTGTTACTGCAAGAAGATGGGGAAGGAATCGATCACGATGTGTGCTACTGCTCCTGTACGTTCAATAAACTTCAAATAAAAGTATTCCACCATAAAAAAGAAGCTTTGGCATTATTAATGGCACTGCAGCACTTTGACATCTATGTCAGTTCTAGTTTTTTTTTTTTTTCACCATAAGTTGTTAGTGTTCTGTCCAGAATGAGTCTTTGATAATTCTAAACTTGAACATCCCTCACAAGGATGGTGCTGACAATGATATTGCTGATGCTTTGTCCAGAGTTTAATTAGGAACACAGTTTTTTTTTTTTGTTTTGTTTTGTTTGTTTTGTTTTGGTGGACGTGATGTGAGGGGCATGTAGAAGTATTTTGGTTCTGAATTAAAGTGGGACTCTTCAGTAATCATCTGGTAACCAATCGTTAAGCCTGCGAGGAGGAGCTACACCTTCAAAGTTTGGCCAGAAGCGCTTGCGGGTGAGGATACAATCATTCATGCCGCTGGTTATGAGAGAAAGATATCACCATTCATGTTCACTTGCCATTCAGTCATTGTTGTTACTTTCTCTGAAGTTAATCTTAGTCACCACTCACTAAGTTCTTTCAACATATGCACGTTGTCCCCATTAGTTATTAAGCTCACATGTAGAAAAGAAATGTACTTTTGGTTATTGGACAGGCTGGCATAGTATACAGTAGATAGCTGTTGGATACTGATTATGTTGTTTAGTTTAGATGTTAAATATGTTGCGGTTAATATTAGATGTTAGGAAAGGTTTTGTCAGGTTTTCTTCTTTTTCTTTCATTCAGTGCTGTCCATCATCCAACCTACATTTGTCTATGTATCATACTGTTGTCCGATGTTATCTGTCTTTGTATCTTCTCACTTCTATATAAAAACACATGTTTGCATGATGAACACTACTAGATTCACTTGAGGTGCCTGCTGAATCTTTAGGAATTATTGGTTGGCCTCTCTTACTTCTATGGCATGGCTCTAAAATGTTACTGGTCCATCCTGGCCCTAGACCATAGGCATGGCATATACGGTAACAACGTCTTTATCTTTGATCATGATACATGTGTAAAATGATTCCTCATGCTTTCTGAAACTTTTTTTTTTTTTTTTTTTACAAAATAAGTCTTGACATAGGCTGCATGGTGGTGTAGTGGTTAGCACTGTCGCCTTGCACCTCCTGGGTCCAGGTTCGAGTCCGGGCCAGGCTCGATTCCCTTCTCTGTGTGCATGGAGTTTGTATGTTCTCCCCGTGATTGGTGCGTTTCCTCCGGGTACTCAGGTTTCCTCCCACAGTCCAAAGACATTCAGATTAGGCTAATTGGCGTTCGTGTGTGAATGAGTGTGTGTATGTGTGTGTGCCCTGTGAGCAGATTGGCACCCCGTCCAGGGTGTACCCCGCCTCTTGCCCTAGGTTTCCTGGGATAGGCTCCAGGCCCCCCGCGACCCTGAATACAGGATAAAGCGGTATAGGCAATGAGTGAGTGAGTGAGTGAGTGAGTGAGTGAGTGAGTGAGTGTTGACATATGCCTGTGTCATCATGGAGGGAAAAAAAGAAATACATAAATGTGATAACCTGGTCATTCAGTACATTCAGGTCATCAGCTGACTTAATTTTCTTGCAACATAATGTTGCTGAATCTAAACCTGACCAACTGAAACAATCCCAGATCATAACACTGCCTCCAGAGGCTTGTATAGTGGCCACTATGTATGATGGGTGCATTTGCTTTATGCACTTCAATTTTTACCCTGACCACACCCATTGCTCTAGTTGCATAGGGTCAATCTGGACTCATCAGACCCAATGGCCTTTTTCCATTGCTCCAAAGATCAGTCTTTACGCTCTTTAGCAAACTGAAGCCTGTTTTCAACAAGTGGTTTCATTAAAAACACACAGCTGTTTAGACCCATCCTGAGTTCTCGTCACATTTTGTTTGTGTGGAAATGCTCTTACTTTCACTACTAGACATACTAGAGCTCAAATTTTTACTGTTGATTTTTTATGATGCAACTTCACCAAGTGTTTGTGTTGATCTCTGATCACAGTCATTCCTATTTTCTTTTCCAGGCCATATTACTTCTGCAGTTTTAATGGTTCAGCACTGTCCATCCAGGTTTTAATAATGTGATGTAAAGTTCCTCACCTAATTCTGGTAATTTAAATATTTTTCTTTGCTTGATGCAGGGCAATAATATTACCCTTTTGAACAGTGACTTTTTTGGCCAGACAGTGTAAAAGAATTGTCAAAATACTTATATAAAGGCTTATATAAAGTATGATATGGGATATGCATTTCCTTGCAAAAGTATTCATACCCCTTAAACCTTTTTGCTTTTTGTCACATTACAACCACAAATGTAAATGTATTTTTTTTATTAATGTGGTAGACCAACACAAAGTAGCGCATTATTGAGAAGTAAAAGGAAAATGCTAAAAATATATATTTTTTTAATGAAAAAACTAAAAATGAAGAAAACCATTTTTGTTGTCCATCATTTATGAATGTAACGTGACAAAATGTGGAAAAGTTTGAGGAGTATGAATACTTTTGCCAGGCACGGTAATTATGCTTTCAATGATCATGTACAGTATCAAGTCAAATTCAAAAATAAACTCTTATTTAAAAGTATTATTTTATCAGTTTAATTATAAAGCGACCATTTAGACCGGAGAGTGCTTATGAATGTTTGTGTTTGTTTGTTTTAATAGCTAGCAAAACTAAAAAAAAAAACTTGTTTTCTTAAAAAAATATCTTTAGTTGATCTAAACTGCCCTCTCCATAATGCTCAGTCATATCTGTGCTACACTTGAGACATCTGTAGGCAGACAGCAAATGAAAACAGCGTGTCTGCTGCAAAAACACCTTTTGGTTTTCAGGAGAACTGTAAAAGTCAGACATACAGACTAAACAATTCCACTAGTCTTAGTGTTCTATGTCTATGTCTTCTTCCCTCACTGTCTGTCTCTCTGTGTCTTCCACATATTCATACTGTGAACTCAGACCTAAAAAAAAAGAAAAAAAAGAAAAAATCATTATCTGTTCTTGTCTTTTACACACACACACACACACACACACACACACACACACACACACACACACACACACACACACACACACACACACACACACACACACACAAAGAAGTACTGTTAAATATGTGTTTTATCATTGGAAAGCCTGAACGGAATTAAACAACAGCTTTGTGTAAAAATAGTTTGTTTTCTTGAGCCTTATTACAAAACCTGACTTATTTCAAACTTGTCAAAGTTGTCACACTGTGTGTGTGTGTGTGTGTGTGTGTGTGTGTGTGTGTGTGTGTGTGTGTGTGTGTGTGTGTGTGTGTGTGTGTGTGTGTGTGTGTGTGTGTGTGTGTGTGTGTGTGTGTGTGTGTGTGTGTGTGTGTGTGTGTGTGTGTGACATTTAATAGAGCTAAGGCTTAAAGAAATTATTAGCAAAAAATGAATTACTCTCAAATCCATCTTTATCTGTTTAATTCATCCCCCCCTCTCTCTCTCCCTCTCGCTATCTCTCTCTCACATGCGTGCTCGCTCTCTTGCTGTATCTCTCTCTCCTATTGATTGGTTGGATGTGCAACACAGATTGTGATCAATACTCTATGAAAAGGTGATTCCCCATGTGATTGGAGGCTTGTCTTACCTTATACACACACATTTTTTAAACCTTGTTTTATTATTCTACTGAGAAGGGAAAAAAAGAGAGATATTCATCATACTGCATGGACATGATTCGAGAGCAAGTGAAAATATTGCCTCTTGTTGGATTTTTTAATAGGTACTTTTACCACCTTAATTTAGTTTATAGGGCTGATTTCAGCTTTTGTCAGTTGCACAGGGAGTTACATCTCCACGCCCAAAACACTTGCGGTGACTGTGTGTATGAGCAAGTCCACCATCAAATATACTGCACAATGTCTTGTATAATTATTCACCCTAGTTTCCACATTTTTCAATATTACAGTACAACCTGGAACTAACGTTTTTGTTGGTCTTTTGGCTGCTCTCTTCAAGCAGTCGCCGCAGCAGATCATCTGATATGCACACAACAGGTTTTACACAAGATGCCCTTTCTGATACAACCCTCACAATTTATCTGGGCTTGGAACCAGCACTGCATCCAGTGTCTGTGAGTTTGGGCATTGGGTAGGAATTGAACCTGGGCATCCTGCATGCCAGATGAGAAACCTACCAACCTAAACCTAGCAGTGCCTACCACTAAGCCATCATTGCATTAGAACTGGATTGGCTTAAACATGTCATGAATTTACTCAAACAAATAGTCCATAATTAGATTAGATTAGATTCAAGTATGATGGGCATTGGTGGATCAGTGGTAGGTTTCTTGCCCTAGAGCCTGGGTTCAAACCCCAGCCACTGGATACAGTGCTGATCCTGGATGCCTGGATAAAAAGAAATGGGAGGGTTTTATCAGGAAGGGCATCCGGCATAAAACCTGTGCCAAGTTATGTGTGAATTGGGTGGTGACCCCGTGACAGGAGTAGTCAAAAGACTAACAACAGATTAGGTTCAAGTTTATTGTGACTGCACAAAGGACATGCACAAAGCCAATTAAATGTCGTTAGTATCTAACCAGAAGTGCCTACAGTGAGTGGCTGATTTACAATAAATTACAAATAAAGATATATAAATGTGGGCATGATTTGTACAGGAGCTACAGAAGGTACAGGATTATAAATATGATATGTGTGGTAAATAGATATAATATTCAGAAAATATATAACAAATATAGTGTATAGAAGTAGTGCAAAACAGCATTATGTGTAGGACAAAAGATACACAGTGGTTAAGCAGTGCAGTATAAGTAAAAGAAAATCTAATCAGATAGTGTGGTCTGCTGTTTAGTATGGAAGCAGCCACAGGGAAGAAGCTATTTCTGAGTCTGTTTGTGCAGGCACTGAGGCACTGGTAGCGCCTTCCTGATGGGAGGAGGGTAAATAGTAGATGATTAGGGTGAGAGGTGTCTTTGATAATGCCTTTCGCCCTCTGCAGGCAGGCTTTCTTGTAAATGTTCTCAGTGGTGGGTAGCTGAGTGCCAATGATTCACTGGGCAGTTTTCACCACCCGCCGAAGGGTTTTTCAGTCCGTTGCCGTGCAGTTGCGGTACCACACTGAGATGCCGTTGGGGATTCTTTCTATCAATGGTACAGTGGTAAAAGTTCACAAGAATCTTGGAGCATAGACGGGCCTTTGTCAGTCTTCTCAGAAAAATACAGGAGTTCAGGGACCAGGTGGATTCCTCCGAGATGTGGATTCCAAGGAACCTAAAGCTTGGTACATGCTCAACAGCAGCTCCATTGATGTGAATGGTAGTTTGAGTGTGATTCTGTGCATGTCTGAAGTCACGAAGTGGGAAAAAATCTATATCTGGTTGTATGTAAAAGTCTGGACACCCCTGGCCAAGTCATGTATTTTGTTGATTTTTAAAGTGAAAAGATTCTACAGTAAAACATGACATTGATCCAAAACATACGTCAAAAACCCACTAGCATTTGGAATGGCCTTTCTAATCCCCTAAAGTAAACATCATTGAAAATCTATGGATAGATCTTCAACCACATGTGGTATTACCCCCCAGCAGCTGAAATATGTTACTACATTGAGTGTAATATTGAGAAAATGAACAAATGAATGCTTGCAATAATTATGTTTTGATTGGCTTTATGGCAAGCTTGTCACTATTGTCTTCTTGTATATGCATAACACACGATGTAGTAGCTGGACTGTGTACTGTTAAAAATCAAAGAGAGCCCAAGTAAGTCACAATGGGTCAAAAATGTAGGAAATGTTTTTTAAAGGAGTACTATTACAGGAGTTTACTGCTGAGTTCCCTCACTGCCTGCTCCTAAACTACCTTAAGTAGACTTCTGATGAATCTGAAATACTTTTGTTTGTTGGTTGAAATTTAAGGTTAAAGTCTATGTTGTATTGACTGCTATTAGTTGATTGTTATCAACTTTGCAAGTTGTAAATATGTATTTGGTGGTTTTAATATTTTTGTTTTATTTTGTTATAGTTTATGTATGTATTTATTTTATTTTGTGTGACCTTTGTTTTCATTTTATATATTATCTTAGATTGTTGATTTTGCTTTAAATGTCCTTAAAGAAGCATGGTGGTGGATGGGATTTTTTTTTTCTCTATTTCTATTTATCCTATTTCCTTTTTTTATATTTATTGTAGGCTTTTCCATACTGATAAAAAAAATCAACGGTTAAATATAGTTCATAGTAAGTGGGAACTAAATAATTCTACATTGTAAAAAAAAATAATAATAAATCTTAAAAAAAAAAAAAAAAAACGGTCAAATGACTGGCAGCAAGGCTGCCAAACAAAAACAGTAAAATTAAGGTAAAATACTCTAGTTCATATTATGTGCAAAAACATTAAATTTACAAAAATTGTTATTTAATCTTTGACAGAGAAAAAACATTATTTTACAGATTTTTCCTAAATTTATATGATTAGGGACCTTCAATAAAGCAACAGCACTAGAAGTTTAGCAGTGAAACACGATTATTTTACAGACTTTTCCCAAATTTATACAATTTAACACCTTCATTAAAACAGCACTCGCTGTGTTGCAACAAAATGTTTTTCTTTTACATCAAACACCTTCAAATAAAGCAATAACACAAAAAACCCTGTTACTTCACAAATTTTTCATAAATTCCTATGAAGTGTTAACACAAACCCAAGATTATAATATTTGTAAAATAGCCTGTAGAACTGTGACACAATATAGTACAAGTATGATGCGAAATACAATAAAAAGATGTTTTATAGCATTACACTAAAATCCTAAAATGAAAAACAAAATGAAATATTTAGACTATTGTGCTATAACAGTGGAACATTCTCTCTCACAAACATCAACATTGCTGTGAAATATCCTTGACTAAAAACCTATGAAGAAATGAACAATTTAAACAAGATTCCCAATGTTCCAATACAAGTTGGATTGGAAAATTTATTACAAATAAAGTACAATGTGGTCCCTTTTTTTACTCTATAGTTCTTATATAATGTACGCATACAAATAACTTCACCATTTAGTTCAGAATCCTAATGCGTTAGTGCAAGCTAATCAAATCTAAAACATACCAAAATAGCAAAATGTTCAGTCCAGTGTATCCAAGAAAGATCCTCTTCCAAACAGGCAGTAAACAACTGGATCCTTGGTGCATTAGGGTGAATTGGAAGAGAGAAGAAAAGATCACATTAGGATCTTAGATTCAAAAGGAAAAAAGTTAATCTTTTTTTTCTGTTCCCTGAGAAACAGATTAATAAAATACTCGAAATCATATTTAATACTAGATATGTTAAAGGGAAACTCTAGAACTTTTCAACTGGGGCCCCTTTTTTTTTGTATGAGAGAACATAATCGTAATCAGTCCAGCATCATTATACATTATTTTCAGCACTGACAGGCTCTTAAAAGTTATAAGTGAGACAATACAGAATCTCTACACAATAAAAATAAAGTAGCTAACTTTTAAATCACCATGAAAAGATTCAAAGTAGTCTTATGTTGCACTCCATACTTACTAGTGATGGACTTGTCTCTCTACGGGATGCCTCTCCTCCCATGGTAAATGTTTGATCTAAAAATGTAAGCAAGTTTCATTATCACTGGCAGTAATCAGAGCTGGAAAATGTTAATGTCCATATCAGGCAGCTACATAAACAGAGAAGTTTTCAACATATTGATCTCTATGGAATTAGAGCAAGATGTGTCAATGTATATACTGTATTATATATGTGAGAATATTTACATGAATATACATTCATATACAGTCTTATATAAGTATTGACATTAATTTACTGAATGGAATGAGTCGTTTAAAAGTACAAAAACAATGTGTGTGGAAGTTTACATTAGGAGAGTAAAAGCAGCCATAATAATATGGCAGTATTGATAAATGAGTAATAAATGACCTTCGTTTACAGCAACAACAATAAGAATTAAAATGACAATAAAACATCTCTTACCCTCATTGTCTCTTAAGCTTGCTGTTTCCTATTGTCTGGTTCATTTCATATCACATTACATCTGTGACTGATAACGAAGCGATTTCGCTTCACTCGCGCGCTTGTTTAAATGCGCCAATAATAAAGTGGTAATTAGAATATCTCCGCCTCCAGCTGCTGATCAGCCAATCAGAAACAAGATTAGAATGTTCCCGCCTCCATCTTCTGATTGGCTGTGACAGTTAATGCGGAGAGCTCGCGAAGTTTTTTGCTAACGTTTTTGGTACAGAAATAACACCATAGTTCCCCTCATATATGGAATAAAATCACTGTCAAAAATAATCGTACTCATACAAGCAAAATATCAAAACGTAACTTAAAGCGCTGCTTTAAAACAGCTACAGAGCAAATACATTATCCTTAGTCAGAATATTCAGGCATGCATTAAGAAAGCTGATGGCTAGATTGCCATGGTGATATTCAAGAACAAATGTCATCAAAACAACAACAAAAAAAATTTGTTCCGTTTACAACGTGTGCATGGGTGCTGCACTGAGTATCTGTCTCATACATTCTCTTCACATTCTTTGAAGGCATAAAGCAGATACTATAGCCTACATGTAAGTGTGGGACTTCTGCTGCCTTACGTGTGCCACTTCCTGTGGATAATCTTTTAAAATGTCATGAGAAAATGCTAAATTTGCATCTAAAACTTGAATGTCACAGTATTATAAATTTTATATTATTTACCTCAAAATTACAGAGAAAAACATTACATTTTTAGTATGGACATTAACTAAAAATTTCATATTTAATTACAATGTATTGTTGTAATTTTACATAAGGTTGTACGTAATTTACAAAAACAGAAAAAATACAGTAAAAATAAAATGGTATTTTTACTGTTAAAAAATGTGAAAAAATTTACATTTTTCAGTATTGAAATAATCGATTTAATAATAGTCGATTTAATAATTTACAAATAATGTCTGTAATTTTACAGAGATTTGTATGTTGTTTTTTAAAAAAGGAAAAGTACTATAATTTTTTTTTTATTTTCTGTAAAATTAGGACTTTTTTTTACAATGTATGAACTGAACTTAGGAACAAATTACTTTTGTAAACCGGGGTTCCACAATATATGGCTATCCCATAAGAAAACCAGTTGCAGTCTACAAGAGCCTTGGGACTAGTGTGGAGTTTTACCTTCCAACAAGACCCAAAACTTTTTTACTAAGAACCTGAATGTATTTCAGTCGCTCATTCAACGACCTCAATTTGTGTTACAAAATTTGAATGACCTCTATTTAATCTTACAGAGCATGCACAATCAGAATTAGTTAAAATAATAAATAAACATATCAGAATACAGAAATGCAAAAGTGAATAGAGACATTTCAGGAGACTCGTGGTTGGGTTTTTGTGGAAGCACAACATTAACAACGGCACCTCAATCCCATATATGTCTCTTGAATCCCACCAAACGTCCACAAAATTTTTTAATATTATTTTTTTTCTCTATTTTTATTCAATGAAAATGGCCACACAGGCACACAAACTATATTGAATGGCAGTCATAAAACAACTATTTTTCCTGGGTGTTTCATCTATCCATCTGTTACACTGAAGGCTTAAACACACACCAAGCCTTTACAGTAGATTAAACTGCTGCTCTTTACAACAACTTAGAATATATATATAAAAAAATACTGTTTGTTTATTTCTCATCACTGGTCTAATTTTTCCCCTAATGGAGATGACAGGCAGATAAACATGCACAGAGAATCTGTTAAGATGTAAGATATTTGTTTTGCTGCCAGAATGCTATTTATTTATTTATTTCCTTATTTTTAACAGAGCAAATGCAAATAGCTCTAGCTTAGAGATCTCAAACAGCTGTGCATTTAAATCAGAAATCAGTGGCATCACGAATGACAGACACGCAACTGAATATTTATTAGTGGCTGCATTGTGTTTCAGAGCACAATGCGAACTATAGGAAAAGTTAAAGGATTAGAGAGAGGGTTTGAATGAGAGAAAGTTAGCAAGATGGATTAAAACATTAAGAGAATAAGTAAGTGAATCATGTTCAATTTAATTCTATTCAAATTGATTTTATTTAGATAGTACTTTTAACAATGGTCATTGTCTGAAAGCAGCTTTACAGAATCAAAAATAGAAAAAAAAAAAAAAAAAAACAGGCCAAACCTAACTGAAAGCTCTGGAAGTGAGAGCAAAAAATAAATCACCAAATTTTCAGACCAGAGTTGAAAAATTATTTTCAACCAAACAGTCTCTTAGGATTCAGTCAAGGGGAATACTTTTATATCCCTCTCTCTGTTTGTTCTTTTCCTCCCTGACAATAAATGTGAAAACACCTTATTAGATATATTTAACAAAAATATCTTCAAAGCACATTGAAATATCTGCTCTAAATGAATAATAATCCTTTTCTGGTCTATTCTCACAGGCCTCAGCTGAAAACTGGAAGCCACACAATTCATTATTCATTATTATAATGACAGAACAACAATGGCAGCTTTACAAGCAGCACTTTTTGTTTTTCTCTTTAGAGCTGAACATTAATCACAGCTTTGTGTTTTTGCTCCGTTTCCTGCATATACTCTAAAGAGGGAAGGTGCCGTGCTGGTCGTTTCTGTCGACATTAGAGTCAACGTTAAAAGTGTTCCTATACACTAGCAGCCTTTATTTCTTTAAGTAAATGTGTTTGTGTGCAACATGGGGAAAGAATAGAAACAACCTGAAAAAAAGCCTTCAGGTTTGCACAGTGGAATTCAATTTCAGCTCTTAGGAAACACAAAGAAAATACACTGCTTGGCCGTGTATTAAAAAAAAAAAAAAAAAAAAAAAAAAAGTTGACATTTCAGTAGGATCAAGTTATTGGGCTGCACCAAACAAAGGACAACTAAGGAGATTTGAAATAGCTGGAACTGGGTTAAAAGCCCTTCAACACCTTATCAAAACCTGAAAGGATAATGCTAAACCATTAACTTTGTGGAAGAGATGGGATTGGAAAAAAAAAAAAAAAAAACATTTAATGAATCACTTTAATACGTTGTCAAGTTGCATGGAAAAAAAATATCTGAATTAAAAATCAGAGCTATTTAATATATTTACTGTTTAAAGTAAAATTATAAATTTCATAGTGAAAGTAAGAGCATTTCCATCCATAAACACACAATGTGATGAGAACTCCAAAGATTTTGACTAAACAGTTGTGTGGCTATTAAAAAAAAAAAAGTGAAGCTAATGAGATAAAAAGGCTTCAGTTAGGGAGAATAAAGATTGGACTTGGAACACTCTCTGCACCTTCCTCCTCTCCCCTTTTCACTCTCATGCTTAAAAATATCCTCCACATATATTTCCTGGTGTTTGTGTTTGGTTCACACTACAGTATGTAGGGAAATATGAATGGTGTTCAAGTCAAACCTGGACAGAATAAGAATAAGTGAACACAGTTATGAGGGTAAAAAATACATTTATTTCTGGAACCTTGATCGGACTGGCAGTCAGTCGAGTTTCTATAATGTGCAAGTGGTGTTTGTGAATGATTGTGTGTACAGTTCCTCAAGTTGGCCACAAATTACTTGTCGATTTTCAATGATAAGGCATTCTACTAGCTGAATGTCTAACATACAACCTTCTTTAAAATCTTCATTCAAATGCTTTATTGCAGCTAATAGTCCCACGACTGTACTGTTTTGATGTCCTCCCTCTGTAAATGTCAATCAGTTTTACGCAGGAAATGTCATCACATGTCACACAGTTTGACTCGATCACCCCTGCTACTTATTCTTTGCCTCTTGTGTTAATCAGACATGTGATTAAAGGTTTCATCCGAAGATTTTCCGATTTCAAGTTGGAATTTGGCTAATTGGGCCACAGCATTCTTAAATTTGATAATGGCTCATTTAGAAGTTTTGGATTTGTGCTGTGAGTGGATGCTTCAGTGTGTGAGACGGCTGAGTGAGCACTGCTGGAGAGAAATTTACTCCATTCTTAAACTACACTTCAATCCTCCAGGAGAAAACACACACACACACACACACACACACACACACACACACACACACACACACACACACACACACACACACACACACACACACACACACACACACACACACACACACACACACACACACACACACACTCTTGTACATGCTGTAGTGGTGTGTTTATTCTCTCTCACTCTTTCTGTTTGAGAGTTCACAGCAGCATATTGGATCCTGCAGGCAGAGGCCAGGTCAAGTGTGGAAGTAGATAACCGAGTTCTCGGTGTGTGTTTGCGTGTGGAAAGAAGTACGGACAAGTGTAGGCTGACATCGAGAGCAAGCCAGTGAGAAAAGTTCTACTAATATTCAGTCTGTCATGCATTTGATCCTGCATTGCAATATTTACGAACAGAAACTATTAAGGCTAATGCTAGGAGTGGGTATAATGCTTATATAGTATGTTGGCTGTTCCTGTTGATCTTTTTTGAACAATTTTTTTTTGTGGTATAAAATACAATAAATAGCACAGTATTGATAGAGTTCAAAATTGAAAGCAAATATATGAGATAAAAAGAGGATATATCAAAATAAGTGCCAATAATTAAGTAGGTCCACCCTTTGCCACCAAAAAAGCTGCAATGTGCTATGTGTCAGGACACCTTTCTATCAGAACCAGCACACATTTTTCAACAATTTGAGCTACAGTAGCTATTGGATTAGCCTTATCCTTCATGCGCCACATGCATCGGTGAGCCCTTGCCACACATGATCCTGTCACCTGTTCACCAGTTTTCCTTCCTTGGATAACTTTTGTTAACTGTTTTTGTTGAACAACCCACAGGAGCTGCAGTTTCGGAGATGCTCTGATGCAGTTGGTTTACCATAAGAATTTGACCCTTGTCACAGTAGTTACAGTAACAATATCTCATCACGGCAGTATTGGGAGGGTCATGGGGTATGTTAGGCAGCAAGCATTCGAGTGACTTTGGTGGGATGCAGTATAATTTCAATGCGCTGCATGATCTCTAACATTTCAGGGAACTTTGAACACACACACACACACACACACACACACACACACACACACACACACACACACACACACACACACACACACACACACACACACACACACACACACCTCTTCTTACCTGACGTTTTATACAGTAGTTATACTGATTCTGATTCAAAGGTGCTTTGTTGGAATGATAAATATTTACATTTGTATTGCCAAATCTTAGAAATAAGGCACAAGAAAAGAACAGGAGTAGATAGTAAAAAAACAAAACAAAACAAAAAAACAATATAGACAGTGTAATAATAAATAAATGTATATAAAATGATTGAGTACAGCCATTTAGTCAAAGATAAAGTGACTCTTGTGAACATATATACAGGACATATATGTACATAATAATAATAATAATCACTTAAATGCAAATGCAATATTACACCACAGACAATGCATAAAACAATAACTAGATGCTGTGTTCCTGCTAAGTGTATACATCCTACTTTACCTATTATCTTTTTTTTTTTTTTAAGAACCTAAATATATTCGCAGGCATTGGTGCCTCAGTGGTTGGCTTCTTTCTTGCTCTGCAGAAGACCCAGCAGTTTGCGTCCCAGTCAGTACCTCCACACTCAGCCACTGGGGTTGCGGTGCATCCTCAGTGCCCAGATAAAATTTCCATTCTTATAGTTTCTTCTTGGTTTTTGATTGTGCGAGCTATGACAGAAAACTTGTGCATGTGCATCAATCAGATCAATCATCAATCAGACTGAATGCCAGTATTAGCATGAAAAGCAACATTAACTTCATTAGATCCTGCTGCTTTCCTCCCTGTAGTCATTCACCACAGATATAAACGCAGAGATCTCTGCAATTTAAAATCCCTAAATTAATGATCATCCTGCAGACATCGATCGAGACAATGCTACAGGGTTCCTGAACCTGGACAGAGACAAAGGTGTACTGTATGTGATGCTCCACATAAACGTCACTGAGGATTTTAGAAAGCTTAAATGGTTTTATACCCACTAATATTATAAGGGAAGTCAAACTGGGACTTTTGATGAAATTTCTTACGAATGAAGATGCAAAACTGACATTTACTTTATGACTATTAAGTGATGAGGCTCTTAGCCACATTAAAACATTTGATTGGGGCAAACGTTTTTAATGAAATGATGGAAATGATGATCCTGATTCTTTAAAATGACAGATAACTTGTCGCCAACTTGTAGAGGAGGTGCATCTGTCTGTGGGAACTGTACACACAATCATTCATGGACAACACTTGTACATTACAAGAACTCGGCTGGGAGTTGTTGTCACATCCCCCGTCACAGTCCGGACTACATTGTAAGCCATTTCCACATATTTGAGTCCTTAAAGGAGTCCTCTAAAGTACTCTTAAAGTGTCTTTTATGGCATCCTGAATTTGAAATGAAAATTTCAGATAAATCTTTTTCTTTGCACATTTTCTTAGATTCCAACTTTTATTCATTTATTATTATTTTTTTTTTTTAATGAAAAGTCTCAGTGAGGGATAATTGACACTCGTTGGGCCACTCTCTGGTGTAACATTGGCATATTCGTGTTTCTGTTGTCGACAATCTAAAAAAAATATAGTACCATGTGATACCTTATGCCCTCGCCAAAGCAAAAGTAATTAATGTTACTCATCAGCAGAGAATGAGGTGCTGTTCAGGTCTGACACAGTGATCACATACACACTGTGCTGCTTGCCTTGTTCAGGCTTGTTCGATTTCCTATGAAGAGCTTTAAACAAATTTACCTTCGTGCTCTTTGATTTCCTACAAAAATGCGACACATTTGATAAGAGCCCCATTATCACCAGTGACATTACGAATCATTAAACTGTGATTATCCACACTCTCCATCTCTCTCTCTCGCACACATCATCTCCTTTCTGCTGTTGCTTTCGACACTATCACAGTGACTGGATTTTCTACTTACTCCTTTTTCCAATGAGATGAAAAACATCTCTTTCTCACTCTTCTAAAAGCCATTAGCACTTACATGTGTAGAACAAAAACACACCTCTTTATGAGAAGGGGCAGAATGCATATTTCTAATGTGTGACATTATGATTCTAAGTAAACACATCCCTGTGACATTTTTATCTGTTGCATTTTGATTTTTTTAAGGTAATTTCTATTTTTTGTAATTGTTACAGCAGTCACATAGTCACAAACTGCAAGTTGTCTCATGCGATATAAAGAGTTTTTTTCTCTCTCTCTCTCTCTCTCTCTCTCTCTCTCTCTCTCTCTCTCTCTCTCTCTCTCTCTCTCTCTCGCTGTCTCTCACTCTCTCTTCCTGGCTGGCTGGTGCAAGACTGCAATAAAAGCATACATGCTGCATTAATCATTTAACCGCCCCCTCGAGTCACCACCAGCCTTCTTTAGCCATGAGCTTTCCATTTGGACAAGATTCATTTGAGAATGCTGATTAAAGTGTGTTGTTTACTCTTTTCTCATCCCTATTTGATGTTAATGTGTAGCTTTTAAGTGAACAAGTGACAAGTGAGATGAGAGAGTGAAAGAGGAGCTGTTTTGAATTCAAGTGTTTGATTTTCTGTTTTTGTTTGATCTGATTTTCATTTTCCAGTCCATGGTGGTTTCAGATTAAACACTACGGTGCTGGATTTGTTTGAAGATTATGTGGTTGTTAGGTGATGAGCATTTATATATATATAGTATATGGTTGGAGAAAAAGCTTCACCTCTTGTCCTGTCTACATTTTTGGATCATTGCATCATACTGTTATTGGTGTTCTTTTAGCTGCAGGGGTCGCCACAGCAGGCCATCTAATCCACACAACTTGGCACAGGTTTTATTGTAGAATGCCCTTCCTGACGCAACCCTCCCATTTTATCCAGGCTTGGGACCAACACTGCATCCAGTCGCAGGGGCTTGGACTTTGGCCTGGGGATTGAATCCGGCCCGGGAAACAAGAAACCTACCGCTCAGCCATCAATACCCACTGGGTCATTGCATCATATATTTAAACATTTCTAGTTAACAAACAAAACTAAAATCACATTGGCACAGAGGACTTGACTCAAGTGTTAAAAGCTCTGTCTGCTAAGGGTGTTTTCTCAGGCAGAAAGGCATCACATGATATGTGATGCCATATATATTGATTGACATACCATTATAACAGCTTGCTGGTGAGTATAGTCACATTATACAGTATATTAAGCAAGTTCAAGCAAAATAAATTGTATAACAAAAAACAAAATAAATAAGCAAAAGACTGTAGTGGTCAGACCATTGAACACTTTCTCCACTGGAACCTATGTGCTTGGACTAAAAAAGAAAAAGAAAGAATTTATCAATGACATAAATATTAAATCAACCACAGCAAGTTCACTGTTGGTGCATTTTATCGTTTCTTTGAATGCCCCCGTCACACTCCGATGAAAACCATGAAGCTCCCACTGCATCCTAAAAATATTGAAGAATGCAGGTGGACTGAGGTCAAAATGGGAAAAAAAAAAAAAAACGTGCATTTATCAAGTTTATACTACTTCTAGCCACTTGACTGTCAGGTTGTCAATGCATCTACAGTATCATGTTGCCAGTAACTTCTTATTACACACATAATCATGCCTTCACCAGGTCCAATAAGATTGAACTATGTTATTACTACAGTATGTTAGATCAGATTGCACCAAACTCTTACCAAGCTCTTATCGCACACTTATTAACTTGTCACTGCATCTGGCGGGTTGGTATAACTATTTTGATATGACCAGTGACCTTCATTATGAAGTAATTGTGTAAAGGATTTATACTAAACTCTTCGAATATAGACATAGACATGCAGATAACCTGCTGTATATGCACCATTAATATGGTAAGCACCAAAGAAACATAATATGCACTCGTTGTCAGATCCCCTGGCCTAATCTCTAAGGTTTTCATTTTTTCCCTTGTTGCTATGGGGTTTTTGTTTTTTGGGATGTTGGCACTCCTTTTTGCTTTAAGAGAATAGTTCAGTTTGTTTTGTTTTTTTTTTTTTTTTTTGTCTTTTGGCCTGCACCCAGGCATCTCTGATATAAAATAAAGACCTTGAAGGAGACCTGCATTTGCGTCTGTTCTGACTCCCTGACACTCGTGGTCTTCTACAATGTGGTATAGACTTACCATGGTCTTAGGACTGTACAAGCCTGAAGAGGTCGTTGTGTGAATTCCATTGACGACCGTAGCAAAAAAGCAATGACATCTCAATGACAACTCAGTCAGTAGTATGTCCATGAAATTCCTAAGAGGTGTTTAAAGTATCCAAGTACTTAACACATATTAGATTTGTCTCATGAGACAGATATTTAAGGTCAAGTGGGCACATGAAGACTATCAAAATGTAATTTTGTTTGGTATTAAGTTATATTTCTCTTTAGCTATTTTATCACAATAGCTGGTAATGCACATTATGATCATGCAAAAGCAGGGCCTTTAAAGCAAATGGAAGCAAGTTTGAGCAAGTTAATCAACCAATTAAAGCTAAACAATTAATAAAATTTCATAAGTGACCAGTGAAGAGAACAATCTAAGATGGGGTAATGTTGCCCTGTGATGCACTTACTTTATTACTTAATTAATAATTAGGTGTCTTAGGTGCTCATTATTTTCAGACCACTAGGCCGCTGTTTTTGAATGATAAAAAATACAGTATGATCAGACTCAAATTTCTGCTTATTCTTAAAAAAAAAAAACAGGACCTGAGATCTTAACTTAAAAATGTATTCCTATATCAGTTTGTTTTATACAACACATAACAAAACAAACATGTGATTATGAAAAGCACTGTTGCATTTATTCAAGCCAATATTGCCAAGTGACGTTGGCCACCATGACCTTCACCATGTGTCTTCACGCCAGTCTCATGGTGGTACAGTAAGTTATACTGTATTGCTCATTATAACTAAATCACTATTCCACCTATGGCAAGCTATATCTTTGTATTTATGAACCAACTATCAAGCCATCAAGTTTATATTTATTAAATCAACTTGAATTTTTGTGTTTCTTAGTGTTTGATTTGCCCTCTTATTGCTTCAATGACAGTGTGCACTTGGGCTGGCAAAGACTTTACAAGTGAAAACCTTATGATCCATGATTCAAATCCATCAGAGTGTCTTCTAATCACACGCTTCATTAGAAGAGATCAGGCACTAAACCTAAGCTAACATGGTCCATATAAGGCGGGATACACCCTGGAAGGGTCCATCCTTATCATAAACGCCAATTACTTTAACCTGCATGTCTTTGGACTGTGGGAGGAAACAGGACCACCTAGATAAAACCCACTAAGCATGGGGAGAACATGCAAACTCCCCGCACACAGACCCAAGGCTGGAATAAAACTCTCAACCTTGGAAGTGCGAGGCCACAGTTTTAACTACTATGCCACTGTGGCTCATCACTTATGTTTAAAAAATTATTAAGAATCTTGAAAATTACATATTTAACATATTGAACTTATTCTCTTATTATTTTTCAAATGATAAAATCTTGTGTTTATTTGCTCTAGTAAATGCAAAAGAAATATCCCAGATGTTCCATGTGGTGTCAGAATTTCACTTTACAATTTTACCCCTACATTTTATGGTCTAAATGTCTTACAAAGTCATCTTCCAGCAAAGATAGTTGATATTCAGAGCTTGTTGAAAATTTTTACTTCCTCTTACACCCAATCACACCTATCAAACGCAAAAAGCAATGAATTACTGCATAGCTTTAAAATGCATGAATATCTTAATTTTTGACTACTTATCAGCATGTCTCCTGCACAGTTACATGCACAGTTATGCAAGGATTATGCAGGCAACGTGGCACTTTGCAAGTCAATAGAAATTCGAGTGTCACATCCATGACGCCGAAAACACCCAACTTTTTAAAGCAATTTATTCTGCAGAGTGATTGATTGGCACCTCCAGTGCTCCAGCGGATACCATCTTGGCAGCAGATAGACAGGTACAGTGAACAGTAAATTAGTATCTCAGACTCAGTCCTGAAAGATAATTGGTGAAATGTTGGCTGTTCCTGATATGATGATAATGCCGGGGATCCCGGCTTACTGTCTGCCCTATTAATTTTATTTCCTGGGGAAATCTCCTACCCAGTAATAAACACAGTAACTGGAGCTCAGAACTGAACCCCAAAGTAAAGAGCTGTGAGGTGCAAACACTACCTGCTGCTCCATAAGATGTCCTGGGTGTTAAAATATTTTCTGTTATATGCTTTAAGAGAACAAAGTGTCCATTCTGACCTGTTAAAATCTGGTAAAGCATTTATACCATTTAGTGTTTAAACACTTTAACCCAGGGTTCGAGTGGATCCAGAGCCTATGCTGGCAACACTGGGTACACCATGGGAATACAAACTGGGTGGAACGACAGTCCATCATAAGATGCCACACACACACACACACACACACACACACACACACACACACACACACACACACACACACACACACACACACACACACACACACACACACACACACACACACACAAAAGACACACTTTCACATCTACAGTCAATGTAGCAATACACCTACCATAGCGCAAAGTGGAAAGAAAGCAGATAACCCAGAGGAACAGTAAACTAATATTACACCATAAACCAATGAAAACCAATCTCAGAGAGAGAGAGAGAGAGAGAGAGAGCAGATGGGCTCATTTTTTCAGATTTTAATATTCCTTTTATAGGGGAAAATGCAAATTAGAATCCTATAAACTAGATTTAATATACAGTCATTTCTAAAGTATTTCTGTCAAGCATGCTGAATGTGATTAGAGGATAAATGTGCTAATTAGCATTATGGTCTTTGCATTGTTACAGCTAAAAGACAAAACGTATCTGGCATTTAAAAAAAAGAATATTAAAATAAATAAATATATAAAGTGTCAGATGCTATGGCACCTGATGTAATGTAGGATGGTATATGTATTAGGATTGCAATGTACAGTAATGCAAAAGGCATGGGTCAATATACAGTACAGACCAAAAGTTTGGACACACCTCATTCAAAGAGTTTTCTTTATTGTGTTCTTTATGGTGTTCTTTAGCCCAAACGCGTCTCTTCTGCTTGTTGCCTGTCCTTAGCAGTGGTTTCCTAGCAGATATTCTACCATGAAGGCCTGATTCACACAGTCTCCTCTTAACAGTTGTTCTAGAGACGTGTCTGCTGCTAGAACTCTGTGTGGCATTGACCTGCTCTCTGATCTGAGCTGCTGTTAACCTGCGATTTCAGAGGCTGGTGACTCGGATGAACTTGTCCTCCGCAGCAGAGGCGACTCTTGGTCTTCCTTTCCTGGGGCGGTCCGCATGTGAGCCAGTTTCTTTGTAGCGCTTGATGGTTTTTGTGACTGCACTTGGAGACACTTTCAAAGTTTTCCCAATTTTTCGGACTGACTGACCTTCATTTCTTAAAGTAATGATGGCCACTCGTTTTTCTTTACTTAGCTGCTTTTTTCTTGCCATAATGCAAATTCAAACTCTTTGAATGAGAAGGTGTGTCCAAACTTTGGCTACGATGTACCGTGTCGATCTTCTTTTTGGGGCAAATAAATAAATAAAAAACAGTAATAATACATTTAATTTATTATTAGTTATTATTAATAAGTGATATTTTAATGATTTTTCTGTAACGTTATTTGCAACATTTTCCACTGGTGATGCTGCTGTTATTATTTCTTTGCACTCAGTGAACTCAATGAACCCTTCATTCTCAACAGAATAATTGCAGAGCATGTCTTTCATCATATGAAATACCACCGCAATTGAGAGTCGACTCTGAAATCCTAATTTCTTCACTGTGTACACAGTGACATCAAATCAACATGGCTGCACATATCATCAGGAAAAAAAAAATTGATTTGTTATATCTAAACAGTTCAACGTTTGAAAAAGCAGATGTACATCACTTAGCTAAGTTACTTCTAGCATGTTGCCACTGCATCAGTGCTTCTGACCAGTGAATTAGTGCCTAGAATCCATCCATTCATCCATCTAAGAACCTCTGTAGTCTGCCCAGGGACTATGGATCCTAATGGTGATCTTTGTATTTATTCACATTTTTATGACAGGTCAACATTCACACACTATGAGCAATCTGAGGCCAATTAGCCTAATTGGTTTTGGAGTGTGATAGGAAGGAAACCAAAGTAAGCTGAAACCTACAATGTAATGCTGAATTATAGTTTAAAGATACATGTTTATCTGACTTCCGAACTCTACATCTCTAATATTTGAATCTCTAAATCTTTTCTACAAGGTAGATCCTTAAATTCCGGCATCACATGTTGAAACTAGACGGTATCCATTCAGATCACAACATGCGCCGGCAGACAATGTCTCCTTTGTACTGAGTGGTACTGCATGAGTACAGTTAGTGTAGTATAATATATGGTTAAACATGCGAGGCACAGCAAACGGATAAAAACTTGTACAGAGAGAGCTCAGTATCTTCAGTATCTCTCTCACTTTCTCTCACTCAAAATCCAAGAGCTAGTCTAGCTGTAAATTCTATAAGCGGTGTTAACACAAATTAAAACTGAGAACCTGATGGTGAATGGAACAGGAAAGAAATCTTTGTGAGGAAGGGCTTTTGGCAGTGAGAGGAAGTCTCTATAAAGAGTGTGTTTCAAAGGTGCAAAGGTTGGCTTTCAGGGTGTGACCATCCTAAAAACACACCTGTCTCTCAGTTGAGTGGAGGAGGGAATGAGCACTCATCACATCACTGGTCTGTGTGTGTGTGTGTGTGTGTGTGTGTGTGTGTGTGTGTGTGTCGTGTGTGTGTGTGTGTGTATGTGTGCGTGTGCGAGAGAGAGAGATGGAATATAAATTAAAAGCATTAAGGGCTGGCGGGTATTAGAGCAAATGTGTTCTCTAAGCATACAAATGTGTCATATTTGATATTTGCTCTCCAGTGAAAGGCTGACCACTAATAAAAAGGATTAAATTGGATAAGTGCATACCACTGCCGATTCTTTTCAAATACATACAAATTGTTCTATAAAAGGTTTCCACTGTTACTATTCGTAATATTAAATAATGTCATTTTATACACTCATTCTATCGTGCATACTCTCATTCATTCAGGAATGTGGTGGATTTTTGAATAGGAACATATTGAATGGAGGAATGCAACCTAGCTGGAATGCCACACACACACACACACACACACACACACACACACACACACACACACACACACACACACACACACACACACACACACACACACACACACACATCGATATCATAAACAGCACAGATCAACCAACAATAAAATCGGCATAATGTAGCCCTGGTTCGAGAAGAAGGCTCACCAGACGCCTGAATATTGTTTCAGACTGCAGCTGATATAAAAAGCTACAGTATCACCTTAGAAATGCACCCAATCTGCAGGCACTTGTGCACCTCCTCATAAATGAACGGTGTTTGTCACTCAATTCTTCTGTTAAACAAAATGTACAGTTGTGTTCAAAATAATAGCAGTGCGTTGGAAAAAGTGAGTAAAGCTCCATATCCATATGATAACTTTAATTTAAATCAACAAATGCATGGGACACCCTGCACGTTCTATTCTAAAAAAATAGCAGTGTCATCATTCATCTTTACAAAGTGATGAATTTACCGTTTAAACAAAAATGCTTGAAGTTGATTCTTTCTTGTGCATCTCTGAACTAATATTTAGTTGCATAACCATGGTTTCTGAGAACTGCTTCACATCTGCTGCGTGGAGTCAAACAACTTCTGGCACCTTTGAACATGTATTCAAGCCCATTTCTTGATTTTGCCTCAGAAACAGCATTTTTAATGTCAGCCCACAAGTTTTCTATTGGATTAAGGTCTGGGGATTGGGCTGGCAACTCCATAACATTAATCTTGTTGGTCTGGAACCAAGATGTTGCTCGCTTACTGGTGTGTTTGGGTCGTTGTCTTGTTGAAACGTCCATTTCAAGGGCATTTCATCTTCGGCATAAGGCAACATGACCTCTTTAAGTATTCTGATGTACTCAAATTGATCCATGATCCCTGAAATGTGATAAACAAACACCATAGTACATGCATCCCCATAGAAGCATCCCCATATCATGATGCTTTGCCTCCATGCTTGACTGTCTTCACAATGTACTGTGGCTTGAATTCAGTGTTTGGGGGTCACCTGACAAACTGTCTGCGGCCTCTAGACCCAAAAAGAACAATTTAGCTTTCATCAGTCCACAAAATATTGTGCCATTTCTCTTTAGGCCAGTCAATGTATTCTTTGGCAAACTGTAAACTCTTCAGCACATGTCTTTTTTCAACAATGGGACTTTACGGGGGCTTCTTGCTGATAGCTTGGCTTCACATAGCCATCTTCTAATAGTAACAGTACTCACAGGCAACTTTAGATGTTCTTCGATCATGATGGAACTGATCATTGGCTGAGTCTTTGCCAATTTTGTCATTCTCCCATCCTTTCGAATGGTAGTTTTCCATTTTCTTCCACTTCTTTCTGGTTTTGATCTCCATTTTAAAGCATTTGATATCATTTTAACAAAGCAGCCTATAATTTTCTGCAATTCTTTGTATGTTTTCCCATCTCTAATCAACTTTTGAATCAAAGTACGCTGTGCTTCTGAACAATGTCTGGAACGACCCATTTTACTCAGATTTTCAGAGAGAAATGCACAGAACAACATTTTCTGCATTTATCCTTAAATAAGGGGAACATGTTTGACACCTGTTTTTCACAGAATAATTTACCTCTCCAATTGAACTCCACACTGCTATTATTTTGATCACGCCCCTTTTCAGTTAATGATTAAATTACACAGAATTAGGTGCATGCAAGTCATGACTGTTGAGTCTGTTGGTTTTCTATTACTCCACTACACCTACAAGTAAAATATTTACCATGAAGAAATATAATTTCTTCCAAAAACAATTATTGATCTGGTTACTGATGTTGGACTGTTATTATTTTGAACACAACTGTATATGACCTAATTTTCCAATTAGGTGAATTTTCTTTTTCACTTTTCTCTTATTCTATGTGATCTGACCACATTTATGCTTCAGGCTCTAAAAATGGCAGTTAAGACACATGGTGTTACCATTCACCATCCATTTAATCAAGACATGGACTCATATCTACTAGTCTATCAATCATGTTACTTGTCAGTTCATCTCAGTTCAGCTTCATGCAGCTCAGCCACATGCCTAGCCATGGCAGTTTGATGACTTCATCATCATCTAAGTCAACTTCATCAAAGCAAAATGTTGAAGGTTTTAGAATCGCCATGTCAATCACTAGACCTTACTGCAACTAAACATACATTTCACCTCCTGAAGAGGAGACTGAAGGTAGAAACCGCCATCAAAACAAATAACAACTGAAAGAAGCTGTGGTAGCAGCAGCTCAAAATGTAAGAGTTTGATAATATCAGAGAGTCACAGAATTTATGAAGTTGTTATTGCAAGCAAGGGATATACATCCAAATATTAAGCATTATTTACTTTAAGAATAGCTGTTCTAATACTTTTGCTTAACTAAAAAATATGTAGTCTGGCACCAATCAGTCATGTTCTATGTAGTTTAATGCATCTATACAGATATAAAATATAAAATTATAAAATAATAAAACCTAAACTTCTCATCTATCATCTCATTTTCATCTTTTGATCCAGAACCCAAATTTCTTCAGGGTATAGTACAAAATGCAAGACGTGGCATTTTGGAAAGGACTATATATACAAGTTCTGTTATATTTCAAAATAACTATCTAACTATCTATTTATTGCCTCAAATCACAAGTTTATGCTGATGAAATAAAATCTAAGAAAGACACCTTATTGCACAACAAATGAAAGTGCTGAAAGAAAATGCACAATGCAATCCTGAAGTTTGATTGACATAGTCAAGGTCTGACTGTATTATGCAAATGCAGAGAGAGTTAATACAGTTTCACTATCTTTAAATATGTAACCAGATGGCAGTGAATTGCCATGGAGGATTTGCCAACCCGCTGAAGAAGGAAACATATTCACGGATGAATAAATAAAGGATGCTGAAAAGGAGCAACAACAAGAATCTGGTCTTGCTTTTTCACTCCAGGTGTCCACACCTAAAACTGTTATTAGAACAGTGGGAGATATAATGCATAAAAGCATCCAAGCCCACCAGTGACAGTAACTCATAGTGGAGGATGTGAAATTTCTCTGGTGTTACTCTCCAACCTCCAGGAGAAGAGCAGTTGCATAAATGCGTAGAGCAACCTCAACCAATGGTAAAAGAATATGACTGGTCAGACTGGGAAAAGAGAATGAAACTCATACAAGCTATAAAGCTGTCTTGGTTTGAAGATCCTGCAGGCCATGTAATTCAACATGCTGTGCTATCACCCAGAAGTAAGAAGAATAGACAGAGTCCATTTCAGCAAAGTAGCTTGCAACTTAGCTCTGCAGATAAAGTATTAATTGACCACCTTATAAGAGACCACATGATCTGACACAATACTACTAATCCCCAAGCTTAGTGAACAAACACCTTAACCAGTACATTTCTGCAGATGTTAAATGAAAGATGATAAAAGTATGAAGTCTTTTAAGACAAGTACTGCAAACATAGCCAGCTCTGTGCATGTTAAGACCATTACATTGCCAGCTGGATCTTCTTGAGCTTGCAGTCTTGCCAACAGCACAGTCTCCGCTATCACTATTCCTAGAACCTGCAGTCTCTCACAGTACTGATGCAGAAACCCCCAGAAACGATGGAGCTCCATGCTTCAAAATAGCTGAAATGTTTCAGAGAGCAGGTTGTAGTCATGCCAATCAGGACTGCTATAGAAGCCCAAATTCCACAATGCAGTAAACGTTCTTTGCCAAATCACTCCTGACAGAAAAATCCACAAAAAGGAGAGTCAAAGGACTTCTTTTGATACCAGGGTAGTGGAGAGGGGCACGTCTATACCACATCTATAAGTATAGTGCTACCAGAAGGTATGATGGCACATCCTGTACAGCTTTCCTTCACACTGGTTTTTGAAAAAAAAGGTAGCGTTTGATAGCTGGTATGCCAAATACCTTTGGCGTGTGCCTGTCCATCTGTTCATTCAGTCGGTGGGTTGTTCCTTTGGCATCTCGGAGGATGGGTATCTGATCAGACACCATACCTGTATTGATTGGCACCAGTGTCCGCAAAGGCAGATTTGCTATTTCAAATAAGAAGATTGTTGAAACAGATAATCTATTCAGCAATAAAATGTATTCCAGAACAGAAAGCTCAGCCTCCTGCCTGCCATGAACCCTTAAGGAGATGATTCACATGACTCATCTTTTGCATGAGTGAGGTGGCATGGCCTTGGTCATCATGTTATTCCAGCAGGGAGTGCGTATATAACAGTCTGTTAAGTCAAACAGAAGCAGATCATGAAAAATATTATCATTACACAATATGCTCTCCACCAGCTCCACATTGCACACTGCACAGTGTACTGAAGAACAATCCCTGATCATTCCATGATGATAGATTGGATTATATATCTGGAAGCAAGTAGTTTTGCTTAGAACCATGGATGTTACTAGTTATCAATGACAGAAGGAAAATAAGAGAAAATAGAGATACTACCTTAACTAAGGTGGTACATATTTGGAAGAAAATATACATAAGTTTGAACCTACTAACATCATTCCTATAAGAACTACTCTATTATATAATTATATACTCCAACCCCTCACAGAAGTCTGCACAGGTTACTTTTCAGCACACAAAAAGAAAACTGTTGAGTTTCAAACTTCAGAACTCTGCACAGGTACTGTACCTTTCTAACACACAAAAAGTGTACGGCCAGGGTTCCAGACAAAGCTTAGTATTAAATAAGTGAACCTTTGGGTACAGGTGGCATCTGCCTTTCACAGATATATTATTAAAAAATGTATTCAGCACCTGCACTACACTGTAAAAACTCCAACTCAATAAATGTTGAATGAATTAATATTGTATTACTTCTTACAGTGGTATTTGTTGAGACAACAGGTAACATTGTGTTCTTGAAAACCTCTGAGACAGACCGAATAAATGAAAAAACTCATGTTGATCCAGCAATTTACCTTCCATGAGATGCATATTGAATGCATCTAATATTATCAAATTGCACTAAAGAGGTGAAGATGGAGGTTTTGTGGACTCTTTATTCTTGGTAAGTTTATTTGTTTCAGTCAGCTTACTGGTATTTTAGACAGTTAACATTACATATGCCAGGCTATTGTGTTTCCACTTATTGTTATACTGGGCCTCCCAGACACTACAGGTGAGCTTAGCTAATGTTAGACTTTATGTTACTGCACAGCACAGCAGTTAACTAACCGTTCATGACTATCTTTTTTCCCCATTTTGCCCTAACTTTTGTCCAGCAACAGTGTCAACTTCGAGAAAAAACCCTGTTAATTAACAGTTAAGGAGTAGCGGCGCTTCAATACTCAAGAGGTTAAGGGATATAAAAATGTGTTAGTTTGGCTTCAGAGTCGCTAATGCTCATCTACGAGTGTTATATAGGTTATCTGTATTGCAAATTGATTAGATACGCAGTTATTTTAAAACATCACTCCGCACTGTTATTCCTGGCAATGACAAGGGAAAACCATTGAAAATATCAAACCTTTTTGAATGAGAAGCAATACATAGCTTTTATTTATTTATTTATTTTATCATAACTAGATATGAAGTGACGGATGTCCTTTTACAGCTACTGGAGGACCTTGAACAAGATGATGAAGTTGCTGTAGTGTTAACGGGGACGTAATCCTTGATGGCCTGGGTGACTATGCAGCAGCTTTAGAAGTGATGTTTGATCAGGTCTGTGCTCTGAACATTGAATTCCAAAAGGACTGGACAGACTGGACAGACACCTATCCCAACAATTTCTATTAGACTTGGAGAGACATGCTCCCCTCAGATTCACATACTGAGGAACAAACTCTTGTTACCATAGACACGTTTTTTTTTTTTTTTTTTTAATGTTTGTGTGTTATTTTTGTGGTGGTATTGTTAGGCCAATTTTTATTATTTTTTTTTATAGAAAAACGTTGGGCTAAGTCAACCCTAGAGAAATATAATTAACTGAGCCCACAACCAACACTACTAGGGCTTACGTAAATATTTCAATTACAAGTTGAGTCAACTTAAGATTTTGAACTGGGTACATATTCATATTGTGTCAACTAAACAGCAATGAGAATGAGAGAGATTTTGATTTGGGCAGCAAATTCCTCTACAAGTTGAGTCAATTTTAAAAAAGCTGTGCAACTTGTTACTAAACTTTTTTTTTTTAAGTTGAAGCATCTTGTTTTTTGTAGTGTAAGGGTTACATGCTGATGCCAGTTATCAGGATTTATGTGCTATGTTTAACCACAAATACCCGGAAAGTCAGGTCACATTTACTAGCATAAAGCTGAGTTTCTCTAAAAAGACGATGATATTTTCTGACTTACAGTACTGGCAGTTTTCGACAAACATATTTTAGTAATGGATGGTTTGTTTGTACCTACCTGCCTCACTTTGCTGAGCATTCACATAAACCTCTTCCAAAGTCTGTTAATTATACTGTTTGTACTGTTTCTTATGCTAAATCAGGTTCCCTCTTTTCTACGGATAATCCTATTTTTGAATGTACAGCATACAGTATATTTGTGGTCCATACTTGGTTAATTATACTCACTTGAAAACCTGTGTTAATGGTTCTCACTATGAGGATGCCTGTGTTACTGTTTGGGACAGTTTTACTGCCCAATTTCCTCTTTATTTTTCCTATGCCCGTTTTTGCAGTGTCTACAATCTAATATTATTTTTTCAGATAAATGATATTTGTCATATTCAACATAAAAACATATCTGGTGGCTGATGTACAGTCCCTTTTATGGGTAATACTGTACATACTGTATACTTGCCTCACACAGTCTAGCAAACATGATTGTCCTTTACCTCCCCAAATAAGAAAAGAATCTAGATGCTTGTAGATTGGGAATGGATCTATGATGGCACTGGGCATGATAATTTGCCTCATGACCGGTCAGGTCTCTTTTACAAGATTCCTTTTCTCTTATATATTCCACTCTCATTGTCATCTTGGAAGGCTGAGATGATCCTTCTCTGTGTCGCCTTATCATAATTTTCCGGCAGCTGAGCATCAGATTAAAGATTAAAAATGTGGAAACACAAAGTGGGGTCTGTTATATTGTTAGAGTCTGTTAGAGGCTCCTTATTTTGCCGGGTTTGTTCCTAACCTTTTTGTTCTATTTCTTGATTCATTTCTTGTTTGACTGTCTATAACCATTTATTGATTCTGCTGTTTGACCTTAATGGTTCTTAAGTTGTTCTTCATTATCTTGATCATCAGTAATGGACCTAATATTCATTCATTCTTTCATATTCTATACCGCTTATCCTGGACAGGGTGTTAATCCGTTGCAGGGCACACACACTACAGGCAGTTTGGAAATGCCAATTAACCTAATCTGCATGTCTTTAGACTGAAACCGGAGTACCCAGAAGAAACCTACCAAGCACAGTGAGAACATGCAAACTGCACTCACACAGACCCAAGGTAGGAATCAAACACTCGACACAGTGCTAACCATGGTTGCCCAATATTACTATTATATGTTACTTGTCAGATGTTTCCATCACGCTAACTTAACCTACCCCATCCCCCCCCCCCCCCCAAAAAAAAATACATATTATAAGCGGTACTGGTAACTATGGTGCTAACCACTATGCCACCATGCAACCTAAACCTAATAGATTGTCATAAATATTTAAAAATTACAATTTAATAGGACTATTATTGGTGTGATTGTATATTTTTCATAAGAAATTCATTTTAAGATGAGTATGCCAGATAAAAAATGTGGACACTGTGGATAAAACATTCTATAAGCTCTACTGAATTATTATTAATTTTTTTTTAGGTGTGTCTTTTTGTGTGTAAATATTCATTTTATTTGAAGAGTATTTCTGCTGAAATAATTTGGATACCTCCAGGTCCATCTAAATTACTCAGGGGGGAGCACAAAATGGATAAAAATTTACAAATGTTGCATCTGAGCTCAGACTTTCAGCATAATGTTACTTTATAATGTATTCTGCTGTCTTTTCTGGCTTGCATAAGGATAGTATGTAGTTTTCGGTGTATCCATCCGAGAAGGGTTTTTGTGTACGAAGTAATGAGGCCATTATCAGAGTGAACAGCTAATCTGGTCCCTCACAGAGAGTAAACACAATTAATCATTCATATCATCCGTCATCCCTCCCTCGCTCTCTCTCCCTCCCTATTCATTTTCCCTGCACTTTCTCACCACTCTCTCCTGGATTCTCTCCATTTCTCCCTCTCAAACCGTGTCTAAAACGAAAGCAGTCAGCATTAGTTATGAACTTATTTTATGGCTTGTGCTTGCAGTTTGGTTCATTAGGTTCATGCTTAAAAGATTATTTCTTTTTATGCTGAAAGACCATAAAAAAAGCCTGCTTAAAATTCTCAAGCGGTCACAGCAAAGCAGAATTATTAGGACATGACAAACAGGATGTAGCATGAAAGAAAATAAACAAAACACTTATGGATATAATATACTGCTGCGAAAGCCTGGGTCCTTCTGTCATCTGTTTAACAAAGAACTGAAATAATACTCATTTTTAAACATGTGTCAGTGTTCACTGGCAGCACCAGGGAGGAGATTGGGTGCAATGTAACTACCCCTAACACCCCACTATCACCCCGAAAAATGTCTGTGGTTTATTTGGATTTCTTTTGAATGTGTCAACTCTATTATTTATAGTTTGGAGAAAAAATAATAATAAATTAATAAAACAAACAAATAATTTAATACTAAAACACAAAGCCAAGGCAGAGCACAAGCTTAAATTTTTACCTTACTTCAACTTAGTATTAGGAATAATTCAGACTGAACGAGAATCCGGTTTATTTCACAATTCTGACTGTCTACACGGTTATTTGAAAGTGGTCAGATTGGATTTGGCTCTGTTCAGAGAAATGTTGTTGACTTATGTGCATAGGTTGCTCTTATAACAATGCTGGAGGCTCGATGCAGGATGTTATTTTCTTATATATCACCCTGGTTCTCTACATTCCCTCTAGCTTTGCCCGTACTGATGCTTCAGGCATTGCACTTTGTTCTCTCTCCAGGGACTATTGTTCTCCATTTCCATACTGTGACTAAGCCAGCTGCTCTGCCTGAAAACACGATTAATTTACCAGCACAGAAAATTCAAGGGCACAGCTTGTACATACTTAGCGGTAATAGCGCCAAAAGCAGAAAAAAGACCCTGTGTGATCTCCTAAAGCATACCAACTTCTTTTCTTTCATCATCTCCTGGCTCATTTTTCAACCATGGATTCATGTCCCATACCAAATCATTGTGTGTGCTTGAACTAAGAATACAATTAAACTCTAACCACCTTTGGATATGGTTCAGATTGGAATTCATTTCACTGTTTAGAATACATGGAAGCAATCTGATGACAATTTTTTACTTAATTGACATCAATATATGCAGACTCAATGTTTTTTTTTTTTGTCTATATAATATAAAAGAGAGGTTTTGTCTGTATGTTGATCAGAAGTTGTTCTATCAATATCTTTTTATGTTTCATACACTGGAGGACCTAAAATTTAATGAAACTTTACTTGTTACTTGCCTAAAGTTAAACCTGCACTACAAATTAAATCAAAATGTTGAGTAGTTACAGTATGTGCCAGATTATGTTACAACACCTAGCACTTGAGCAAATATAGTTTTTTTTCCCCCTCTAGGTGTGCATGGCTAAACTCAACAGAACCAATGAATGTGATTGTGGTTTGCTGTGTATAGACAAAGCATGTGGAAGACATATAAATGACCGCAATGTACCTACAAGTCGTCACAATCCTCACAAAACAGGTTTTACCAAATTTTTCTGATTACCAAACAGGGAATGTATTTGGCTGATGACGAAAAAAGTACAACTTAGCGTAAACAAGACATAAGATACTCAACCTTACAAAATGTTAGTTCTTTGTATTTAAAGCTTAGGCAGAGCGTTCTGCTGAGCAGGAAGACAGGCAGACATGTATGTTGGCTGCAACCTGAAATAATAATATCACTGATTACATTAAAGCTGAGCAGCCTATTTTTAGGTTTAACCTTTTAACTATTTCTGAAAACTCGTTTCCGTAAATGACGGGTACTTTACTCTAGTAAAGTACTTACTTTAAAAAAATGTAATGCATTTTGTCACTGAGGCACAAATTCTGACCCGTTAGTTATCACCATGCGTTACTTATTCATATATCATTAGGTCTGCATGGAGCCGAATATTGGTAGAGGTGTTTGAAACAGCGTGCTTTTGTAATTTCTGAATCCGAGGCAGAATGAAATGTCCACAAACCTCTGGGTCTGTGGCTTGCAACTGGCTCTTGAGCCCTGATAATGGAATAAAGGTGTGAGGTGTTTCATCAGAGGTATGTTTAAGAAGGCTGATTTGCATCTATACCTTAAGATTATTATATTGCCCTGTGTTTAACACTGAATTGCTCTATATATATATATGCCTGTGAATTGACTGAAAGGTCAATGAAAAGTCGAGCAATCTCATAGTGCATGCAAAGAGAAAAAAAAAAAAGGAAAAATCTCTTGTGCTGCTCCTGTCTATTTTCATGAAGAAAAAGAAAACCTTCAGCTACAAATTTCTAATTTAAAAGAAAGTTGTCCATTTGTTTTAACCCCATGACTATCAATACAGCTCATGCAGTGATGCCTTGCAACATGAAAAATCACTCAAAAGGTCATTTTTTTCCTAATGAAGCCAAATGAAACACAAAAGCCCTTTTAAGAAACCTTAATTCAAAGTTCAGGTCACTGTAAGTAAAAAGGTCACTTTGTGTCTGTTTTCTGTGCATAATGCCTCAAATACCGCAAGAGTTTTGACAGGTTTCGGAGGAGGTCGGGGTATTCTGTTGACAGGCCCCCATGACTAAAGGTGCTCCACAAATGATATTTGAGTAGAGTGATATCTCTTCTGACCTTTGACCTCATAATACCCCTGTAGATTCAGCAGACCTCATGTCTCTATGTAGGCTAAAGATCATTACTGTTATGGGAATGGAAGAACATTAGCACAACTGCACAATAAATGTAAAAATTCTACTATGACTTCTTACTGTGTATGCATAAATCAGGCACACACTACCTGGATTTTAACCAATGTTTCTTTGTCTTATTGTTTCTCACATAATTGATATTATACCAATTGTGTATTACGGTGGCACAGTGGTACAGCAGGTAGAAATTTTGATTTAGAGATTCAGAGACTTTATTTTTCAGTTTTATTTAATTTGCTAGATCTGCTAGTTGTAGATTCCAACTCCTTATAACACCTATAATCCATTTAAACTACACTGTAAACCCTAATGCTCAAAGTAATTAAACACACTGAGTACTGTTAACTTAAATGATTGCAATTAGTTCAAATTAATAGACCTTGTTAAGTATTCAGAACTTTTTGTATTTATGAGTTTGTAGAAATTACGCTTTTCAAGATAGCTGAACAAATTTGATATTTTAAGCCACAGTAATTGTCTCCCTAAACTTCCACCATCTTAAAATCTTTCAGCCTAGCGATTTTGTGTCTGACATCATCAATACACATGTAAACTGCCCACATTGAATTGTTTTGATCAAGATGGTGGATTGGTCTGTCTTCACATAATCTTTACAAATCTGGGCACCCTAAAGTACCAGAGCACTGGTGGCTCAGGTACTGTAGGTGTTTCGCCTTCTATGCAAAAGGCCTGGGTTCGATTCCCAACAACTGGATGAAGTGTCTGTCCCAAGCCCAGATAAAAGGGCAGGGTTGCGTCGGAAACGGCATCTGGTGTAAAACCTGCGCCAAGCTTGTGTGTGGACTGGATTGTCTGCTGTGGCACCAGCAATTTTTTTGATTTGCAATTTGATTTGCAATAAATTCAACAAACTCAAAAACTGATAGTTCTGTTTACTTAAAATTGGAAACATCATTACTTTAAAAAATTGATGTAATGGAGTGCATGCAAAGAGAAAAATATTAGAAAAATCTCTGGTGCTTCCCCTGCCATTCATGGACTTAAAGCCTTTTTAAAAACATTTACCCCATTTATTTATTTATTTATTTATTTATTTATTTATTTATTTATCTATTTATCTATTTATTACTGCCGCTGAAAGTTTTATAACTGTACTGTGCTTGAAGTGTTATTTAAATGTCAATCAGTATTGGACCTTCATTCGTGAGAAATTTAAGTCACAGTTTGACTTGAATATATGTCTTGTATATTTTATATATTATATTGTCTTGTATATTTTATAGATCCGGTGGTTGCATGATTAAGATTTTGGGGAGATATAGGTTCACTCTACAGGTCATTGACTATATGACTTAAATTCAGAAACTTATTGGCTCTATTATTCAAAGACTTTGAATTAGATTGCATTTTGGAGCATGTTCACTCTATAGGTTGGGTGTCATTTTCAATATATAGGCAATATATATGTGCTCTTACGTGGTATGTGGTTAGAACAGCATTTTCCAGGACATTGGCTGGGCGGATGCGGATCTCATGAATGGCCTCCACGAAGTCCAGATCTCACTCCATGTGAATTTTTTGTTCCCATGTGGCTACGCAAAAGAGGAGGTGTACAGAACAAAGCCTTGCACACTGGAAGACTTGAAGGCATGGATTCAAGAGGTTCTCAGCAATATCCCTAATGACTTACTTTAGAAAACTGTGCATTCCAACTGTTTGAGGAAACTAGTTGACGTTAGCAGTACCTATGTTGAAATTTAAAGACATGTTTTCATTTTCCTATGTAATAAAGTACATGTACAATTTTTAAATACATTTGTATTAGACATATGGACTTTATTACCCATTTTTAATGCATAGATACTTTTCATCCACCCTGTAAAGATCAAATTCAGAGGTCTATTGTCTCTACGATTCATTTTCAAAGGTTTATTGTGGTTTAATTCAAATGCATTATGCCATGATTACTGCACAAGTCATAATGGAAACTGCAAAACAACAGACATTAATATTTGCAGTTCTTCCTAAAGAAATTTCCATATTTCATGTTGATATTTATTCTGTGAAGGAATTATATTGAGGTTTAGACTCTATTTCCAGAATAACTCTATATGCAGCTAAGATATTGCATGTCATAGAATATTCAGATTTTTATCTGTCTGTTACATGAACAGTGCTGAGATGTTGAAGATATGCATTAATTTTCACCAATTTCTCTCTTCTTTTCAATTCCTCCTGCAATAATGCAGTTTTAGAAAAAAAAATAATGAGATAATTGTCTAGGGATTAGAAGAAGAGTCATGATGGTTCTTCTGTTTGTGTCATTTTTCGTCTCTGTGATTGACTTTTCATTATCTAGTACAGATGCATTACTATGTACAGCAAGCAGAAATGTTTACAGACAAACATCCTTAAAGGCAAATAAGAAGTACATCACCATTCCAGGTAACACACAAACACACAAATGGAAAAAAAAAAATCAAATTTCAGTCTCAGCGGGAAATAAATTCTCACAGGAATGGGATTTTAGGGCAAAATCGCATGCATCTTATATGTAGGCAGAAGGCATTTGGGAGGCACATGAAAAAAGAGGAAACAAAAAGAAATAAAATAAATAAAAATACATTATTCTTGCTGCATTGAAACTACCATAAATATCAAGAAAGAAGAAATTTGTCAGCTAGGACTTTTCTCTTCTAAAAGCCACAGATCTACAAGGCTCACATCCCGCAGGGGAATAAAGAAAAGAAGAATTGAAGGCTGCCATAGCCTTAAAATTTTACCACCAAAGATGTCCAGCTCTCTTTCTCTCTGAGCTAGTCCCATCCTTGTAAATGAATGGGTGTACACAGTGCAATGTAAAGAAAAGATCAAAGAGGAGAGTAGCCATGTTTTTCTTACTTGCAAGCCGTTACACACTTGTTTGCTAATCACAAAGCTGGATGGATGAATAGATAGATGGATGGATGAATAGATAGATAGATAGATAGATAGATAGATAGATAGATAGATAGATAGATAGATAGATAGATAGATAGATAGATAGATAGATAGAAAGGCTACATTTAAATTTACACAGAAAAAAAGATTATTTATAAAGAGAAAGATCAGTCACAACACTAACACCACCACCATGTAAAGTGGATAACATTGATTATCAATTATATACTAGAAAACTGGTGACAGGATCATGTGGGGACCAGAGACAAGCCTACTCAGTCTGGTGCAACGGAAAAGCCAATGTAATTCCTAAAAAGATAAGAATTTCGGTAAGAATTATCAAATTGAAAGTTCTTCTATATCTGACCAATAGGCTGCAGACGAGATATGAGAGGTTCTCCATGATGTTCAATAGTTTATGCAACATCCTCCTCCCCACAGCTAACTTCAAAGGCTCCAGAGAAGTCTCCAGTACAGAGCCAGAATTTTAACAGAGTGAATCTCTGGAAATAGATCATAGTGCAGCTGGTTGGATGGAGTAAATATACAGTACAGACCAAAAGTTTGGACACACCTTCTCATTCAAAGAGTTTGAATTTGTATTATGCCAAGAAAAAATCAGCTACTGTAAGTAAAGAAAAACGAGTGGCTATCTTTACTTTAAGAAATGAAGGTCAGTCAGTCACCAGCCTCAGTCACCATCCGAGTCACCAGCCTCAGAAATCGCAGGTTAACAGCAGCTCAGATCAGAGACCAGGTCAATGCCACACAGAGTTCTAGCAGCAGACACATCTCTAGAACAACTGTTAAGAGGAGACTGTGTGAATCAAGCCTTCATGGTAGAATATCTGCTAGGAAACCACTGCTAAGGATAGGCAACAAGCAGAAGAGATTTGTTTGGGCTAAAGAACACAATAAAGAACACAATAAAGAAAACTCTTTGAATGAGAAGGTGTGTCCAAACTTTTGGTCTGTACTGTACACTGAAGATTAGAACAGGAGACGTTGGGTGTTGGTCACACATTAAACTGGATGTTTTGATTATTTCTGATATTACTGATTTACTGAGAGTTTGAAACTGAGCAGGATGCTTATTGGAAAGGTTAAGGGGAATTGGCCAGTCTAGTTCGACTTAATAGAAATGCTCTAATAATGTAAGTAACCACTCCTTTCAACAGTGGTCAGCAGAAAAGAATCTCAAATTACATAATTTTGGGACAGATGGACCATACTAGCAGAGGACCACATCAAGTTCTTCATCTTTCAGCCAAGAACATGAACCTAAGACTATAGTGGACACATTGAAATTCAACAGTTGAGGATTGGAACAATGTTCAAGCATCTATCTGTACCTAAATATTAAATTATATGGACAGTTCAGCCATACTGTTCTTACAGAATCTTTTAGGTGATACCCACTCTCACCAGGCATACCTGGTTGACCTGTTGTGAGATCTGAGCACTGGCGGGTCTATCAACAACACAGCGTTTGCGGAGCTATGCCGAGCCACAGATTTATTTTTCCATGCCACCAAGCAGACAGCCCATGCTATCGGCCATTCTATGGCTGCCATGGTCGCCATGGAGAAACATCTGTGGCTTAACCTCACAGGCATCAAGGATCACGTTTTCCTCTTTGATGCCCCCATCTTGCCTTCCAGCCCCTTTGGTGACGTTGTAAACACCACTGCCACTAGGTTTCGGGAGGCAAAGCTCTACGAGCAGGCCTTTGTGAGGTTTCTCCCCTGTCATGCTCAGGAGTCGGGACCGTCGGCCACAGGCCTGGTCCCCACGAGGTGTGAGGCACAGAAGGAGAGCTGGGTACCCCCTCTTAGAGACTGAGGAGGGATTCATCGCACTTTGCAATCCACCTCAAAAGAAGTCTTGAGGCTGATGTGCCCAGGACCACGAGGGTGTCTCGCCCCAGGGAGGGGCGTGTAAAAATTCCAATAAGGGATAAAAACTCCTCCCTGGCACCCTCTGGAGGCCGTTGCCCAATGTCCGCCACCACTGGTGTTTCAGGAAGCAGCGGTCTCCAGCGAAATGTCAGGTGCTCGGTTCCTTCCTGCCATGTTTCAGGATGCCAAACACCTAACACTCCCCCATCTAGCCGCAGAACTTGTGCCCCTTTCAGAGAGGCTGGCAGCGGGGAACCTACTGCCAGGTATGTCTCAGTAGGTACAATGCACTGTAGAGAGAGGCTACAGGATTCATTTTGCACATCGTCCTCCGCGTTTCAATGGCGTGGTCTCCACTTCCATGAAACCAGAACAAGCACATCTGCTGACTCAGCAATTAGAGACTTTGCTGAAAAAAGTGGCCATAGTTCATGTTCCCCTGCCAGAAAGAGACCCAAACTACTAAAGTCAGTATTTGGGGGAGTTGCATCCAATTGTACATCTTCGTAGGCTGAACATCAAAATTTGACAGCCAAAATGATTGTTTCTCAAATCCAACCAGAGGAGTGGTTTGTGACAAATGAACTGAAGGACGCATATTTTAATATAGAAATATTGTGACAACACAGTTCCTGGGGTTCGCTTTCGGGGCTGAAGCTTACCAGTATCGGGTCCTTCCATTTGGCCTAGCCCTGTCACCCTGCACGTAGCAGAGGTGGACGTCTTTACCTTGCAAGAAACAGCACAATGTCCCGTTTACTACTCTCTGACTCTTCCAGCTCCCCTGGGTCTGGACACGATGGCCCATACATGGCCCAGATTATGTCTTTATGCATTTCCCATGATAGCTCTGCTCCCGGGAATTCTGGCAAAGGTCCGTCAACAAGGTTTGCACCTCTTATTGATAGCGCCCCATTGGCTGACGAGAGCGTGTTTCTCAGATCTAATATCTCTCCTCGACGGCCCACCGTTGGTGATTCCAGTGAGGAGGGATCTTCTGTCTCAGGCGTAGGGGGCAATATTTGATCCCCAGCCCGAGCTCTGGAACCTTAATGTCTGGCCCCTGAGGGGGACCAATTAAGGTATGCTGGTCTTCCAGCCAGCATAATTGAAACTATTCTAAGGGCTAGGGTTCCCTCTACTAGAAGAACTTATTCCCCCAAATGGATTGTATTTGAAAGTTGCTGCATGGCAAAACATGTAGACCCTGCAAGGAAAGTTGTCCATGGGCTTATGCCCTAGTACTCACAGAATGTTCGTAGCTGCTATTTGGCTTGTCATGTTCTGACTAATAGGGTTTCTGTGGGAAAGCACCCCTTAGATGCCCGTGTTATTGATGGCGAACCAAGGCTTCTGACCCTTAAGATGGTTTTTCTTATGGCCATTACTTCTCTGAAGAGATTTGGGGATCTGCAGGCTTTGTCAGTCTTCCCATTCTGCCTAGACATTGCCGCTGGGCTAGTCAAAGCAATTCTGCATCCTCACCGGAATTATCTTCCAAAAATTCCATTCTCAACCATGCACCCAGTTGTTTTCGAAGCCTTCTGTTCTCTGCCTTTTACAGCTTCGGATCAGGAAAGACTTCACTTACTGTGTCCATAATGAGCTCTTCAGATTTACGTCTACCGCACTACCCAGTGACGTAAGTCAGAGCAGCTTTTTATATGCTAAGGGGGTGGGGCGGCCACCACTAGACAAACGCTGTCACATTGGGTGAGAGATGCTATTGCCCTAGCCTACGAGGCACGTGGTTACACTTCATGTCTAGGAATCAGGGCTTATTCGACCAGGGGGATTGCCTCATCAATTGCGCTGGCAAGAGGTGTCCCCTTGGAGCAAGTGTGTGATGCGGCAGGTTTGTCCTCTCCACACACATTTGTCAGATTTTATAGTTTGGATGTCCATGCTACTCCGGGCTCATGGGTCCTTGAGTAAACATGCCAAAGTTATGTCTGAGACTCCTTTGGCTATTGTGCACACATGCAACACAACCTGGGGGTCCAGACACTTGCAGTATGGCTGCGTTGGTATTTTCATTCCTATAGCATTTTCACACAGCATCGAGTATAGCTTTTGAAAGGGAACTTCTCGAATTACTTTGCTGTAACCCTGTTCCCTGAAAAAGCGGGAATGTGATGCTGCGCTCCAATGCCACACTGCTGGCGTGACTGGACGTCCTTTAAGACAAAAAATTGACCTGAGGATGTTTCTGGTTCACTCCTATTTATAACCTGCAGGTGCACCTCATCAGATGACGTCACATGACTGAGGTTATATAAGCCAAAATTTGGTGTGATTGATACACACATGGTTCACAACCAGTTGAAAAGTCTGAAAGCCTAATTCACCTTTTTATTGGACTGTGGTGACAGGCTTTCGGTCAGTGCACATAATAATAAAAAAGCTCCTCGCTCGCCTAGGAAAAGCCATCACCGATGCACTTTTTTCCAAAAAGGGGCGCGGCGCCACCACTCACCGGCATCGGCCACAGGAAACAATCTATCCTCCACCTGTCAACCGCTCTGGCGCATGCCAGTGAGGGTGAGATGTATTGTGTATTACTTATATGATGTTTCTTTTCTTTGTCATTTCCTAGATTCCGACGGCAGTGGGAGTTACATGCGATCCCTGACGAGAAGGGGACAGCGCTGTCGTGCACCTGACTCCCCTCCACGCAGTGCACCGCGCTATGAGTGTGTCCCCCACCTTTTGTTTAAATAAAAGAGCACCTGTCTTCACTGCATTCAAGCCTCTGTGTGTCCGTTACTCAGAGCCCACTACGAAGGTTCTACATGGACCCAGCATTAACCTTTTCCTTCGTTTGATCTATACTAGCTAGTAGTTCCATGTCTGCAGTGGTTAGGACCTACCAAAAACAATCTCAGAAGGGAAAACGAGTAAAATGGTGACAGGGTCATAGCTCACTGATGCACATGAAGACCGAAGGCTGGCCAAACCAATAAAAGCTAGTGTAGATTAAATCACATAAAATTTAGATAAAAAGGGTTCATGTTGGTTGGGATAGAAAGGTGTGAGAACAGACAGTGCAAACACTGTTATGGTGGCAAAAGGGAGGACCAACTCAATATTAGGCAGGTGGTCATAATTGAACTGTATTACACTTAAGTACATTTTTCTTATTATGGGTCAAATTGAAATTTAGATGAAAGTCACCCATATTAAACCTTGCAAGGTTCCTGTTACATGCACACTAATTAATTTTGTTCCATTTAACTTGGAGAGATTTGAATCAATCTCGTTGTACCTATAGACAGAATGAGAGAGATCAGAGGCTATTTTCCTTTGCCACACTGCCTCAGACTTCATCCACATTTATGGAAGTCTTACTGAGAAGCTGTCATGGCTCCAAACTCCTGCATAGTTAAGAATATAATCCAAAAATTCAGTGATTGTTTCACTCCAGGGTTTTGCTCATAATGATCATACTGTATCTTTAGTGACAGTTCAGGGAAAAAAGATGTCAAAGATGGAAGAACATATCTGTGATTATTGCTTAAAGATACACAAAATTTTTGTTTTTGCAGGAAAGGACTATTTTGATGATTACATCAGGGTAATTTGCTGTTTAAAAAACACACACAAGTAGAATGGATTTGTATTGGAGTTGTATTTTGCTTGTTTATTAAACAAAAATAACAACTTCATTAAATCTTTATGCAACATATAGCCTATGTATCTGTGATTAGTTTATTAATAATCTTATTTGCATTCATACCCTGTTTCCTGTACAAAATCAAATCGGCCAAACTGGAGACCTGATTCACTGAAACGGATGGTTGGAACAATTCAGATCAGTAAATTGAATCAATCTTGCCATCACTATTGTGCTTCACTGCACTTATTCTGTTTTTTAAAAGGACAGAGAGGTGATGACTTTATTGGATATTGCAAAAGCAAACCTAACCACACATCTTAATTAAACAATAATTTAAATTTAACCAGGCTTTGTATCTGGGCTACTTTGTGTAATTTCATTATCTAAACTAAAATGGGGAAAAAGAAAAAAAAAAATCACTCTTGTGCCTTGTTCTTGTGTGGGCACTGTGTTGATGAAGAGTTTGAAATGATTTAAACGATCCAGTTATACTTTTATTCTTTTTTTACTATTATTATTTGCATTATGATCTCAAAGCAATAAGTAAGGTCATACACCTTTTTACTTTTTTATGAGTGCTGACTGGATTACAAAATTATTTGCATATTAAAGGCGATAAAGTGCCCTCTAAGGTGCAATTACATTGAAAATTACTAAAGGAACTGCCCTAATGGCTGACCTTGAAATTGAAAAATAAAAAATGTTATTAAGTACCTTCCAGGGTGCCTGTACATTGAAGAAGACTTGAGGATATATCCCCAACGGTGTCTTTCCAGTGGAGAATACGTGATGTGATGCCATATCGTCCTACCCTCTTCATGTTAAATATGATTAAATAATATGATTAAATAATCCATTAAATGCATAGCTTTTCGGTCTTCGGTAGCCTCTACTGCCTTACATGCAAGGAATGTGCTCTATTAGTTAAAAAAAATATGCATGAAAATGTGCACTTTAGGGAGCCTATTTACTGAGCATGGCGTTCTGGTCCTTATCACAGAAAACATGGGTGTGAGGATGACACAGTATACCCCACAGACACATACACACAAACAGACATGCTCATTTGTACATAGAGGGAATTTGTAGTAGCCAGTCTACTTACTAGAATGTAATGGGAACTTGGAGAAGGCTGAAGATCTAAAATATATCCACACAGACACTGCACAAACACAGAAATGTAGACAGTAACTAGAGAACTGGAAACCCTGCAGCTGTGAGTTGGTATTGCTTCCTGATACATTATCCTACTGTATATGTGTCACATCAGTATAATCGTATGTAAGAATTAAAGTGATATTATACTGAGTGAAAAGCCCCCCCCCCCGCCCCCTTGCTCAAGTGGATAGATGTACCTAGGAGTTTCATATTAATTCTGTAGGATTACTGCAGTGGATTACTCAGAGAAGTGCTAGGATATTTTCCCCCCTACACACTTCAGAGCTGTGCTCTCAGCACTATTGCATAAAATGGACTGTAGAATGAGCAAAGATTCACTGCACAGATAACATTCTTTTATCACAACACTTCACAAACACTTAATATCTTCATGGAGGTGATTGTTCATAAAAGGCAGGATTGTTTTTTTTTTGATAAGGCAGGACTATCGCAGCCTGCTAATGTAATTCTTAACACATTTTCCGGTATTTGTATTGGATTATAAGCTTTAAAATATCAACAGTGAATATGAGGTGATGAGGGTTAAAAAAAAGTCCCCTGTTGTTTTATACATTCAGAGTAATTGCTATCTTTAGTTGTGATTTAGTTTAACATCACATGTTCGCATTAGAATAGGCACAAAAGGTGATTTAAGTGACTTTGAATGTTGCATGGTTGTTGGTGCCAGACAGTCTGGTCTGAGAATTTCAAAAACTGCTGATCTACTGGGATTTTCATGCAAAGTAATGTCCAGGGTTTACAGAATGGTCTAAAAAAGAGAAATATCCAGTGAGCTGCAAATCTCTGGGTGAAAATGCAATGTTGATGCCAAAGGTCACTGGTTCAAGCTGACAGAAAGGCAAGAATAACTCAAATAACATCTCATTACAACCATAGAAGCAGAAGGGCTACAGTAACAAAGGACCCCACTGGGTGAAACTCCTGGCCACAGGCCAAAATTCATGGGGGTTTACCAAAATTGGCCAATAAAATATTAGAAAAGCGTTGCTTGGTTTGATGATTCTCAATTTCAGAAGTGACATTTATATGATAGGGTCAGAATTTGATATAAATAACATGAAAGCATGCACCCATTCTGCCTTGTATCAATGGTTCAGGCTGGTGGAGGTGGCCACAGCCTACCTGAGTATTATTGCTGACCATGTCAATTCCTTCATGACCACAGGATATGTCACAAACTTAAACTGGTTTCTTAAACATGTCAATGAGTTTACTGTCCTCAAATGTCCCCCACAGCCACCAGATATCAATCCAACAGAGTACCTTTTTGACATGGTGGAATGGCAGACAGACAGACAGAAATATATATTTTTAGACTGGTTTCAGGTCCTCCAATGTATGAAATGTAAAGATATCTTTACATATGTTACTTCTGAAACAACAAGTTCTGACAGACGTACAGACAAAACCTTTCTTTTATGTTTATATGCTGTTTAACGTAACTCGTTCATTAAGACATTGGATTCTTTTGGCGATTCCCTGTCAGGGGTCGCCACAGTGAATCATCTGTCTCCATCTAACTCTATCCCCTGCATCCTCTTCTCTCACACCAACTTACTTCATGTTCTGTCTCACTGCATCCATAAACCTCCTCTGTGGTCTTCCTTTAGACCTCCTGTCTGGCAGTGCCAACCTCAGTGTCCTTCTACCAATATTGTCACAATCTCTCCTCTGAACATGTACAAACCACCTCAATCTGGCCTCTCTGACTTTATCTCTAAAACGTCTAGCATGGGTTTTCCCTCTGATGAACTCATTCTTGATCCTATCTATCCTTTTCACTCCCAAAGAGAACTTCAACATCTTAATCTCTGCTACCTCCAACTCTGCCTCCTGTCTTTTCTTCAGTGTCATTGTCTCTAAGCCGTAGAGCATCGCTGGTCTCACCAATTTAATTAAATTTTATTTGCATACCGCTTTTAACGACAATGGCAAGGAAAAACTCCCTGAGATGGCAATAGGAAGAAACCTTGAGAGGAACCAGACTCAACAGGGAACCCATCCTCATTTGGGGGAAACCAAAAGCAGGAATTGATTTGCATTCATACTGTGGCAGGCAGTTCAATATAACAGTTGTTAACAGATGTTAATTGATGTTAATATGGAGTCCAGGTAGTTATTGGAGTCTCAGGTGCACTTGTAGGAAATTCCAGTCCTGAACTATCAAGCGACTGCAGCCAAGCTGTCATCAGAATGTAGTAGAGAGAAACCGTCCCCAGACACCGGATGCATCACAAAGAGACACACGGGGCATCCATGTGACGAGATCTCCAAACAGCGGGCAGAGGGAGTCTGGATCACTGGCAGCTCAGGAACGACATGTGTAGCTCAACAGAGAGAGGGAAAGAGATAGAGGGGGAGAGAGAACAGGAGAGGGGAGAGCAGAAGAGATAACAGTTAGGTATGGTCACAGTCACATAATGTATAAGGTGAATGTATCTTTAGTGTAGAGTGCAAGCAGGGACTCCTGCAGGAATAACTATAACAGCATAACTAAAAGGGAGAGCCAGAAGGAAACACAGACGTGTAGGCTCCTTGAGATGTAAAGCAACCAATCACCTCACCGTCAACAAACCTGAGTGATCAATGAGAGTGAGGAAGATAGCGTCTAAACATACCAGTTCACCATAATACTCTACTTCCATGAGTCCCCCAGATCTGCTCCTTTACCTAAGGCAAATCTATTTATAAAATGCTTGGTTAAATAAATAGATTTTTAGCCTAGACTTAAACATTGAGACTGTGGCTGAGTCCCAAACACTATTTGGAAGGCTATTCCATCACTTTCGGGCTGTGTAAGAAAAAGCTTTGCCCACTGCTGTAGTTTTTATAATTTGCGGTACTGACAAGCAGCCTGCATCCTTTGATCAAAGTAGGCGTGGCCGATTGTAAGACACTAGCAGTTCACTCAGAAACCACGGCGCAAGACTATTTAATGCTTTATATGTCAAAAGTAGTATTTTAAAATCAATGCAAAATTTCACAGGGAGCCAATGAAGTGAAGATAAGATAGGGGTGATGTGCCCGTATCTTCTGGTTCTAGTGAGGACTCTCGCTGCTGCATTCTGAACTAATTGATTGATTGACTAATTGTTCATGCACCTAGTTGAACAACCAGACAGTAAGGCATTACAGTAGTCCAGCCTAGAGGTGATAAAAGCAGGAACTAGTTTTCTGCGTCATTTAGTGACATATATTCCTTAACTTGTCACTATTTCTGAGGTAAAAGCATGCTATCCTGGTGATATCGTCTACATGAGCTTCAAATAAAAAACTAGAATCTATAATCACACCGAGGTCTTTTACTGTTGCACTAGAACAGTAAACAGAAAGGCCATCTAAAGTTACAGTGTGATCTAAAATCTTGCTTCTAGCTGCATGCGGTCCTATGACTAGAACTTCTGTCTCATCAGGATTAAGCAGAAGGAAGTTAATTAACATCCAGTCTCATATATCCTTTACGCATTGCTCAACTTTAGCAAGCTGTTTTTTCTCATCTTGTTTTGCTAAGACGTATAACTTTGTGTCATCAGCATAACAATGAAAACAAATATCATGCTTACGGATTATGTTGCCCAAAGGAAGCATGTAAAGGGAAAAAAGCAGTGGGCCTCAAACCGAACCCTGTGGAACACCAAACTCCACTAGAGAACATGCAGAATAATCACCATTTACATCTACATACTGATAACGATCAGTCAAATAGGATCTGAGCCAGGAGAGGACTGTTCCCTTAATTCCCACTACATTTTCTAATCTGTGAAGGAGAGTACCTTGATCAATGGTGTCAAAAGCTGCACTGAGGTTTCAGTAACATGAGCATAGTTACGCAACCCTAATCAGAGGCCAATTTACCAATGGGAGATCATTTACTACAGTACTTTCACGAGTGCTGTCTCTGTGCTGTGATGAGGCCTAAGTCCTGGCTGATACAGTTCATGTATGCTATTTCTATGTAGATAAGAGCATAGCTGCTCCGCTACTATCTTTTCCAGAATCTTAGAGATGAAGGAAAGGTTTGATATCGGCCTGTAATTGGACAGCTGACAGGGGTTGAGGTCAGATTTCTTAATTATTGGTTTAATAACTGCTAATTTAAACAACTCACCACTGTCTTGGACATCTTTCCTTTCATTCTGGCTGATACTCTTTTGTCACATAACACACCTGACATTTTTCTCCACCCATTCCAACCTGCCTGTACACGTCTCTTCACCTCCTTTCCACACTCTCCATTGCTCTAGGCCGTTGACCCCAAGTACTTAAAGTCCTGCACCTTTTTTACCTCTGCTCCCTGTAGCTTTACCATTCCACTTGGGTTCCTCTCATTCACACACATGTCTTCTGTCTTGATACATTCATCTGCTTTCCAGAGCATACCTTCACCTTCCCTGTCCCTGCTCTCGCTACAAAGCACAATGTCATCTGCAAACATCATTGTCCATGGAGACTCCTGTCTAACCTCATCTGTGTATCACCATAGCAAACAAGAACAGGCTTAGACGATCCTTGATGCAGACCCACCTCCACCATGAACTCTTCTGTCACACCTGCAGCGCATCTCACCACTGTCGTACAGCTATCATACATGACCTGCACCACTCATATTTCTCTGCCACTCCTCACTTCCTCATACAATACCACAGCTCCTCTCTCGGCACCCTGTCAAACGCTTTCTTGAAATCTACAAAGACACAATGCAACTTCCTATTACCTTCTCTGTACTTCTCCATCAGCATCCTCAAAGCAAATCCTGCATTTTTTGTACTCTTTCTAGGCATGAAATCATATTGCTGCTCAGAAATGCTCACCTCTGCCCTTAACCTAGCTTCCACTACTCTTTCCCAAAGCTTCATTGTATGGATCATCCATACCTTCATTGTATGGCTCATCCATATACAGTAGGTCTTCCATACCTCCACAGGTATGTCATCAGGGCCAACTGCCTTTCCACTCCTCTTTAACGCCCTCCTCACCTCACAGTTACAAATTTTTGCTACTTCCTGCTCCACAACAGTTGCCTCTTCTGCTCTTCATTGTCTTTTATTTTCCTCATTCATCAACTCTTCAAAGTACACCTTCCATCTTCCCATCAACCTCCTGGCATCTGTCAGTACATTTCCTGCCCTATCTTTATTCACACTAATATGCTGCACATCCTTTCCATCTCTATCTCTTTGCACCGTCAACCTGTACAGATCCACCTTTCCTTCCTTACTGTCCAACCAAGCATATGAGTCCTCATATGCTCTTTATCATCCTGTGTTGTCTGCCTACATTCTCCCCTAATAATACTTTGCAGTCACTGATCTCCTTCAGATTACAACGTCGACACAAAGTGTAGTCCACTTGTGCTTCTGCCTCCTCTCTTATGTCATCCTATGTTCCTGCCTCTTGTGGAAGAAAATATTCACTACTGCCATTTCCATCCTCTTTGCAAAGTCCACCACCATCCGACCTTCTACGTTCCTGTCCTGAAGACCAAACCTGCCCATCACATTCTCATCACCTCTGTTCCCTTCCCCAACATGTCCATTAAAATCTGCACCAATCACCACTCTCTCACCTTTGAGGATGCTCTGCATCACTTCATCTAACTCACTCCAGAATTTCTCCTTTTCTTACTCACATTTTATCTGTGGGGCATAACCACTAACAACATTACAGCATCAATTTCCAGCTTCAGACTCAACAATCTATCTGATACTCTTTTCACCTCCGGAACATTCTTTCCAAACTTCTCTTTCAGGTTGTCACGAACTAACCGGAGATTAATCAGAAGACTAGCAGTTACCCTGTAGCGTGGATGGTAAACCCAAACGCGGAAGTAGCGCGAGCAGGCAGGATAACCACGCTGGTTATTATTAGAATTCTCCCAAAGCGAGAGCAAGAGTTTACACAAATAAACCCACGTTCTAAATACACACACCCAATCGGAAGCAATAACCCAAGAAAGTGAGTACTCACGTTTAGATGAGCGAGGCGTCGGAGATAGCATGGGCAAAACTCAATGACTGAGCGAGTGTAAAGCGCCATCTCGTCTCCTTTTATGCTTCCTAAGTCGCGACCGTACTACTTCCGGGTCCTCGTGCCAGTCGCGTTAGGAGTACGCATGACAGTACCCCCCCCCCGTCCAGGGAGACCATGGGAGAAGTAGTGAAGGGTTTGAGTTGGGATGTATGGAATACCGGATGGATCCGGAGCGCCGCAGGTAGCTGGATCCGGTAGGTGACAGGGTTAATTCTGAGGTTGATGCGGTATGGTCCGATGAATCTTGGTGACAAATTTCTTGATTCAGTCTGCAGGTGTAGGTTTTTTGTTAATAGCCATACCTTATCACCTACTTGGTACATTCGTCCCGGTGGGTGTCGACGGCGGTGATGTCGAGTGTAACAGTGGTTAGCTTGTTGAATGGCGTCGTTTGCTTGTCTCCATAGCGGTCAACACCGGCGAACCAACTGTTGGGCCGACGGTACTTCCACCTCCGGTTCTTGATGGTCGAACATCGGAGGTTGGAAGCCGTGGCATACCTCGAATGGGCTTAGGTTGGTGGCAGAGGAGGTGTGGAGGTTATGGGATAGCTCAGCCCAAATGAGATAGCGGGCCCAGGAGCACTGGCGATCAGCAATGAAGCATCTCAGGTAGCGCTCCAGTTGTTGGTTGGTTCGCTCCGTCTGACCGTTAGTCTGTGGATGGTAACCGGAGGACAGACTGCAGGTGGAATTGATCAGATGGCAGAAGGCCTTCCAGAACCGAGATGTGAACTGGGGCCCCCTGTCCGAGACGATGTCCTTTGGGAACCCATGCAGGCGGACTACATGCTCTAATATCAGCTCGGCTGTCCTTTTAGCTGACGGGAGACCGGAGAGGGCCACCAGGTGGACAGCTTTGGAGAACCGGTCGACGATGGTGAGGATGGTGTCTCTTCCTTCAGAAACTGGCAGGCCCGTGATGAAGTCCACGGCAATGTGTGTCCAGGGTCAGCGGGGAACCGGGAGTGGTTGAAGTTCCCCCGGCGATGGTCTGTTGCTGTCCTTAGACCTGGCACACACTGGACACGCCTGGACAAACTCGTCTACGTCCTTCCTCATATTGGGCCACCAGAAGGCACGTTGGATGAAAAGTAGGGTGTGCCGCTTTCCGGGGTGTCCAGAAAGTGGGGAGGAGTGTCCCCACTGGAGTACTTCGGCCCTGATGGCGTTGGGTACATAGAGTCGGCCAGGCGGCACACCTGCCAGTTCGGTCTCCGTAGCTTGTGCCTGGTGAACCCTCGTGTCCAGGTTCCAACTGAGTGGTGCGAGGATCTTGGTGCGTGGCAGGACAGGCGCAGGGTCCGCCCGGGGGACATCTTCCTCGTGCTGTCAGGAGAGGGCGTCGGCTTTGGTGTTTTTGGATCCCGGGTGGTATGACAGGTGGAAATTATAGTTCTCAAAAAGCAGTGCCCACCACACCTGTCTGGGGTTCAGTTGTTTTCAGCTCGCGGTCTCCTACTCCGTATTGCTGCTGAGTGGGGTCAAATTTCTTGGAGAAAAAACTGCAGGGGTGCAGTTTTTGGTCTGGACCTCACTGGGAGAGAACAGCCCCGGCGCCCACATCCGAAGCGTCCACCTCCACAACGAATGGTTTGTCAGCATCCGGGTGAAGGAGGATGGGAGCAGTGGTAAAGCGGTGACAGAGCTCATGAACGGCAGAGACGGCAGTTGAGGTGAGGTTGAAGGGGTGAGATGATGGGCGGGTCAGAGCGGTGAGTGGAGCTGCAACGGTACTGTAGTCCCGGATAAAGCGGCGATAGAAATTGGCAAACCCGAGAAATCGCTGGAGTTGTTTAAGAGTCTTGGGTAGGGGCCAGTGACTCACAACTTCCAGTTTCTGCGGGTCCATGGCTACACCCTGGGATGAGATGCCAAAACCCAGGAACGTGGTGGAGCGCTCATGAAAAGCACACTTTTCCAACTTACAGTACAGCTGGTGGGCGAGCAATCTCTTTAGAACCGCTCTAAACCGACGTGCTGGATATGTTTGTTGACGGTTCGGGAGTAGATGAGGATGTTGTTGAGGTAGACAAACACCCAGTGGCCTAACATGTCTCTGAGGACGTCATTGATGAATTGCTGAAAAGCGGCAGGTGCGTTGCAGAGACCAAAGGGGATGACCAGACTCTCGTAGTGTCCTGTAGGGGTGATAAAGGCCGTCTTCCACTCATTGCCCTCTCTGATGTGCACCAAGTTGTTGGCGCTCCGGAGGTCCAACTTAGTGTAGATGGTGGCACCAGAGAGGGCGTCCAGGGCAGAGTTGGTAAAAGGCAGCGGGTGTCGGTTTTTTATGGTGATGTTATTGAGCCCCCGATAATCGACACAGGGACGAAGACTACCGTAGCGTTTTTTCACGAAGAAGAACCCCGCCGTGGCAGGTGAGGAGGAGGGCCGGATGGTGCCATGGCGAAGTCCGCTGGAAACATACTCCTCCATCGCCTGCATCTCGGTGTTGGATAGTGAATAGACGTGGGTTTGCCAGGCACAAGCTACGGAGACCGAACCGGCAGGTGTGGCCGCGGGGTGGCGTGGTGCCTGGCTGAAGATCGATCGCCAGGGTGGCGCATCTCTTACAGAAGATTTCAGCCAGGTCCCGGGAGTCTAGCGGGATGTTGTCTGTGTCGACATTGGGGGCCTCGGACTCCCTAGAGCACGTCATGATGCAGCAGCCAAGGGTGTCCGAGGATGATGGGTGGTGATGAAATGGTGGTGGTGTAAAACTGAATCTGTTCCTGATGCTGGTTGATGATAAGAGTGATAGGCTGAGTTTGAAAGGAAATGGGGCTGGAGGAAAGGGGCCGACCGACGACTGATGTAATGGTTACGGGCTGGGATAACGCCTCGATTTTTACCCCCAGTTTTTTGGCGTATGAAGAGTCAATGAAGTTACCTGCTGCCCCGGAGTCGACAAACGCGGTACTTCCGACCCGTTTGTGGCCAAACTGGAGGTGTACTTTTACCATGAGACAGGAATCATTAGTCAGGGTGGTGGAGAGGGAGATGGGACCCGGTGAGCTACTCTCATTTCTCACCGGGGCTGTGCGTTTCCTGGCCGCAGAGGGCAGATGGCTTGATGGTGTGCAGCAGAACCACAATACGCGCAGAGCCCCTCTCTAAAACAGCGTTCCCGTTCTGCAACGGTTAATGAGGCGCGCCCTAATTGCATGGGTTCCCCGGCTCCTGTGTTAACCACGGCGGGAGGTGGAGGACCGATGGTTCTGGTGGATGTTGCAGTGAATGCGGAGTTGGCTTCTGGAACTGAGAGCGTGGGAAACGAAGGGCGTGGTGCGAAGTAGTGCTGTTGTAATGGGTGGCAGGGTATGGGGAGCTGGCTTGGGGCGAGTGAGCAGACGTTGGTCGATCTGGAGGGCTAGTTGGATTAAGCCCTCCAAGGTCGCTGGGAGCTCTCGTCTGGCGAGCTCGTCTTTTATACGCGAAGCCAGTCCCTCGTAGTAGGCCGTCCGGAGGGCGGAGTCCCCCTAGTCGGTCTGCACGGCGAGAGTGCGAAACTCCGCGGTGTAGCGGCTCACGGATGACCCTCCCTGCCGTAGATGATATAGCTTAGAGTCGGTCTCCACCTCAGCAGCCGAATGCTCAAAGGTGAGTTTGAGCTGATGGGTGAATTCTGTGTATGAGTAGGCGATGTCTGAATCTGAACAAAGGACCGCCATGGCCCACTCAGCTGCCTGCCCGGATAGCAACGTCTTGGAGCTCCTTGCGGAGGGATGTGATTTCACCACAGAGCTGATCGATCAGCTTAGCATGCTGGTCAACCACATCGCAGAGGCGAGCAAACTCCGCTGGGTTTACTGCAGATGGTTCAGTCATTCTGTCACGAACTAAGCGGAGATGAATCAGAAGACTAGCAGTTAGCCCTGTAGCGTGGATGGTAAACCCAAACGCGGAAGTAGCGCGAGCAGGCAGGATAACCACGCTGGTTATTATTAGAACTCTCCCGAAGCGAGAGCAAGAGTTTACACAAATAAACCCGCGTTCTAAATACACACACCCAATCGGAAGCGATAACCCAAGAAAGTGAGTACTCACGTTTAGCCGAGCGAGGTGTCGGCGATAGCATGGGCAAAACTCAATGACTGAGCAAGTGTAACGCGCCATCTTGTCTCCTTTTATGCTTCCTAAGTCGCGACCGTACTACTTCTGGGTCCTCGTGCCGGTCACGTTAGGAGTGCGCATGACACAGGATAACTCCTACCCAATTTCTTTTTCTATGCACACCATGATAAAACAACTTGAATCCTGCTCCTAAACTTCTTGCCTTGCAACCTTTCCACCTGGTCTCCTGGACACACAGTATATAGACCTTCCTTCTCTGCATCATGTCAACCAACTCTCTTGCCTTCCCTGTCATTGTCCCAACATTTAAAGTCCCTACTATCACTCTTAAATTCTTGCCTTTCCTCCTCTCTCTCTGCCAATGAACACGCCTTCCTCCTCTCCTTTTTCGACCAAAAGTAGCCCAATTTCCATCAGGACCCTGTAGGTCAACAGCACCGGTGGCAGTTGTTGTTAACCCTGGCCACGACTGATCTGGTATCAGTTAATGATTTGCATTATTTGATTTGGCAAATGTTTTACGTCGGATGCCCTTTCTGCCACAACCATCTGCATTTATTCAGACATGGGACTGGCACAAGAAGACACTGGATTGTGCCCCCCTGTGGTTGCATTCATTAAGACATTGGATTACAGTGGCAGGTAGGTTGCTTTAAGGATTGAACCATCACCTTCCAATAAGTAATCCATTAAGACATTGGATTACTTATTGTAAGGTGATGGTTCAATCCTTAATGAGACCTAGCTGCCACTGTTGGGCCCCTGAGCAAGGCCCTCAACTGCTCTGATATATAATGACATAAATGTAAATTACTCAGCGTAATGGCATCAGACAAATCAAGTTTGAATAAATGAATTAATTAATGAATTTTCACACTCAAGTGAGGTATATTGCTCAGGCCTCTGACATTAACTGGCTGACATCTTGCTTTGCAGTGGAAACAAATAGAACAATTGTTAGTTACTCTTAAATGATATTAAACCTTATAATACTGGGTTTGTCTATTTGAGTATTTAATTGAAATCATTTACATATAGCAGTGAAAGCCTGCAAAGCTTGTTCAGGAAATAAAAACTATTTAGATAGGACATATTTAAGGAAAAAATGTTCTGTGTCTTATGTCCTAGCACATAGATTATAAATGAAGGAAAACAAAGTTGTTCTCTTAGCCCCAAAACAGTCTCTAATCTGTGTCTTAAAAATGGTGTGATGTATGGTAATAACAGCTAAGAGATTTGAAACCAGTTTAACCATTGCTGTCTCAGTACTGTGGAGAGGTCTACAATAAATCCTAACAGTGCTGCTGTTATGTTTCTTCACATTAAAGCTTGAAGGGATTTTTAAAGGCCACAAGACAGAAATAAAGCTGAGCTCAGTTTTTTACCTCAGAGATGGGAGATAGGACTTTGAGTGAATGAGGACACATTCACCCTGCGCACTTCTCTTTTTTGTAAAAAAGCTCTACTGTGAAGAGAACTATGCCAATAATCCCTGAGCATTCACATAGGGTTCAAGTCACTGATTACAAATAGACCTGAAGCTTCAACCTTCTCACATCCATTGACTAGCCAGACCAGAGGCACTTTTCCCAAAGTTAAGATGACTGTTAAATAGAGCTGTCTGTACGGCAGAACTAATACAAATACAAAAGAATAAAATGTTATACGGTTGAGTATCTCATGCTTTGTCTACCCTAAGTTGTCATCAGCTAAATACACTTGTTGTTCGGTAATCGGAGACTGAATCACAGATGAGAAACTAAAAAAGTTAATCGGATAAAAATTCTTTGACAACTTAAAAAAAAAAAAACATCTTAAAACAACTCCAGCATGTTAAAATTCACAGCACTGTTATCTCAGCTGTGAAAATATCAAACAATCCCATAAACATAATTAGTCTAACTTTTCTTATTGATATCTTTTGTTGCAGGTGTTTGTTTATTAATAAATGAAATTATTGTAGATTATTAAATCACATAACTGTTCATAATACCATAACAACCCATGTTTTATCTCATAGTGCTGTTCTACATAGTGCAGGCCCACATAGTGCCTGCATGTTATTACCACCACGGTTTCTTAACATATGAGACAAACTGGTTTTAAACTTATATAAACTTTTTTTTTTTTTTTACTTTTTAATTATATTCATTGGGAGCAAAGGAAGAATTTTATTGTCCAGGGGAACATGTTTATTTACTGTGCATATGACAATAAATCTTGAAACTTGGAAGAATAAACATACATTGATCTGTCCATCTTTGAAAGTTCAGTTTTTAGTGTACTTACCATGGAGTAATCCATGCTGTGCCATGGGTTTATTTGTGCTTCATGTGGATTTGGGCGGTTTGTAAGTGTAGTTTCTGTGTCTTCCGTATACTCTGTGTATGTACAGTAGACTATCGTGTTGATTGGCTCTGTTGTGTGATGCGTATAGCAATGTCCATCTAAAGGAAAAAAGTTTCATTAAATTCTATCAAGCCATACATGAGGCTGTGACAAAATTGGCTGGATAGACATACAGACAAACAGACAGGACTTTTTTCTGAGAATGGTTACGGCTTCTTTGGTGTATCAAACATAAAGATACCATTGAAAAAGCAAGTTCTGACCAATGTACAGACAAAAATCTTTTATTTATAGAGATTACTTATATTTGCACTGAAATCAAAATGCATTCGCTTGACCAAGAACCATTAAAACTTTACACAAAGCAGCCAAAAATAAAATTCAAATAGCAGACACTCAAACACACACAAAAACTCCATGTAATGTTAAAAGTGTGGAGATTGTAACACAGCATTCCATTTTACACAATTTTCCTTTAATATAAAAACATTAAAATGAATGGAATTGGATTAAGAACTGTCCTATACAACAATAAAGCCTGAAAGGACATGAATCATTAAATAATAAAAAAAAAATAGCAGTTATTTTTAATAGTGAAAATAAGAGCATTTCAATAAGCATGCAGTGTGATGAGAACCTGCAGGATTGGGACCAAACAGCTGTGTGACCATAAGAACACCACATGTTAGTGAAGCTAAGACTTCAGAGAAACACAAGGATTGAACTTTGTAGCAATGGAAAATAATCATGGGGTCTGATGAGTCTAGATTGTCCCTAATCCAAAGTGATGGATGTGCCAGAGTAAGAAAGATAAAGATATCATTTCAATGATATCATAGCATGAAGTGATGAACCCATTGTAGATACTGGCCACTGTACAAACCTCTGATCTGGCTGAGCCTGATCTGGGGTTGCTTCATTTGATCAGGTCTAGGCTCAGCAACGTTACAGTATGTGGCAATAGAATGAAGTCAGCTGACAACCTGAATGCATCGAATGATCAAGTCAACACATCAATCACGATTATTTTTCTTTTTCTTCTTGGTTGATGGCAAAGGCATATTCCAGGATTTATACTGTCATTCTGGGAGCATGAGGAACTATTTTTACACATGAAGTAGCCATCGCATTGCATGACATGATTAACATTAAGAGTGGTTAAATGAACTATTTGAGGCGCAGCATTTTTTAGGCAGTGCATATTTTATCAAAATAACCAGAAAGTGGTTTATTTATTAGATAATCTTGTCCAGGTTTTCTGCAAATGCCACAGTTGTTGAGGAGTCTGTTGTCCTTTGTAAAGGAGAAAATGTCAGTAATTATGCGCTTTAAATTAGGGATGTGAAAACCATGCATTTCCACTGATCAAAAAAAGTTTTAATAAAAAGGCAAAATGGATGAAAAAAGAAGTGTTTCTAAATATACTCGTGTTAACTGTGGACTTTGCCTCAGCTTTCAAGATCCTGAAACCTGTGACTGAAAATATGTACAATATTTATCAGACACATTGTGACTCAGGTGTGAATTACTTAGGCACAGGTTACTTTGGCAGGGCAGCTATGATAGTTTTTTTTTTCTTTAGAAGGTCTCTAGTCAGCATTTGTATCTAGAAATTGGGAAAATTTAAAGTGTCTTGTATGGGGCGGGGGGGGGGGGGGGTGCTGATATAAGCCTAGTTTATTGAATAGAGCTTAGTATGCATCAGTTCACTTGAGCTTTCAAACTGATTTTAGGCAGCCTATGTCAGTGTCTGCAAACGCTCACATTTTAAATGCTATACACACCACAATGTGGGGCGCTGTTTTGCATTGTCTTTCACTTTTAGGTTTTTAATCTATTTCCAGGATTTCTCATTTTATTTTACTGTTTCGTTGCGCTTCTCTGCCTTCTTTTATAGATCTTTACTGTTAAACATGGCTGTTTATTTCTATAACACCCTTCCTATTGTCTTTTTGTTTATCTGTCTCTTTTGCCCCATTTCTGGTTGGATCTCTCAATTTTAAAACAACCACTAAATTGGAGCAGTTGCCCTCTCTTTCCTCCCTCTTTACCTTTTCAAACACACTTGCCATTTTTTCTCACTTTGTGACATTTCAACCAGCATTCAATCAAGCAGACACCTCAATCTGAAGCTTCAAACCCTCAATCTGACTGTCTCACCCATCTCACCCCCTCTTCCATGATTCATGAGCCTCTCTTCTTCTGTGTTGTATTGTCTTGATGAGATGCAGCTGCCACTGTTTTTTTTTTTTTCAAAGCAAGATATTAAAAGGGTGAGAGAAGGAAAAAATCAGGGGACTGGTGGCAAAAAAAAATGCATACATATTCAGCGAACATTGTGAGATGAGAACAGCTTGGATTTTATAAAGCAGGAGCATGTTCAGCCCTGTTCTCACACTTGCAAGTAACAAAAAAAATGGAGGACTGGCTTTTTAAAATAGTGTTATTTTTTCTGCCTAGATAAAACTCAAGTATACATTGGGACAACATGCTAAACTTTACAGAACACAACCCAAGTTTAGAAATGATCTTATTTATCATAATCTTATTTCCTCTTGATTAATGCAATTTGCCCCAAACATGGTAAGCATTGATGCACTATTATAGTCAGCATTGACTTTTTCAGCAATTTGTGCTGCATTGACTTTCTGTGAGATTGGCCTTTGTTCATCAGGTGTAGATGAGCCTTGGATGCCCATGATCCAATCACAAACATTACTGGTACAGTGGTACATCACCATAAGACCACTAAGTCCCACCTCATGAATTTTTGCATTGGTGTACTGTTTAAAGCATTTCCGGGATATGATTGAACATGTCGTTTGTTTTCTTGTGTGTTTTTTTTTTTTTTTTTTTTTGCTTTTTGAGCAAGACTTAGTGATGACATAGCACCATGTGTCCCAAGAATATTAGCAAGGACAGTAGCAAGATGAAAAGAGAACCACTTTCTGTTTCTGCTTCTGTTTTTAAAGCAGCCAGTGCCAAAAGGAATTATAAATTAAGGTTGAATGAGGCTTAAGGTAACAGATGTAGCAGATAATCCATTCCAGTCACCCAAATATATTACCAATATTACCAATTTCCAACACTATAATCATATTTTTGCATATAAAAACAATCAAAACATTTACCAAATACATGTAAATGAAGTAAAATATAAAGTAAATAGACATTATATATCACACAAAATCTCACCTTAAGAACTCCCCCTCTGTAACAGATTAAATGTGTTCAGAGGTACCACTGTACGTAATTAATAACAAATGTTATTCAGTTCCCCTAAGGGTGGTGTTAATGTTGTCGCTGATTGGTGCATCATCACCTTACAACAATTACTGCTGTTAATAGTTGCAGTGACTGCTTAAATGAAAGAATAAATTAATGGAGAGATGGATGAGCCTTTGAGGCTATCTATCTATCTATCTATCTATCTATCTATCTATCTATCTATCTATTTAGTTAATTTTTTTTTTCACTTTAAAACTCACAATCAAAAATATTACTGCATATTTTGATAAAACTGTGGAAAGAGGTTTAATAGCATAATGCAAGACAATACAAAAATCATTCTAGACCAACCAAAGCAATTTTAAAATAATATTTTGTCATCTTTGTCTTTTACTTGTGACTCTTGTGATTTAAAGAAAACATGTACAAAATTCTTGATTGGTATGATTTATTTATTTTTTTTGCATACTTTTTTGTTTTTGTTTAATTTTTCCCCCACACCTTCCAGATGTTGTTTTTTATTCGCATTTACAATTAATTGAAAACAATTTATTTAGAATTCATGATTCATAATTGACAGAAACAGTCATGTCTTGTATTGTGGACTGATGCGCCTTTAGAGTGTAAGTAGCGCATGCATGATTAACATGGAAAAAAACTAACGCTCACCTGTAGTGTGAAAATAATAGAAAATGTGTTTACTTAAAACTCAGTTATAAAGGAAGCCTAAAGGGCAAACCAATTTTGTAGAACACTTTTTCAGACCAAGACATTTGTAAATTATGCTACTTTCAGAGGGCTACTTCTTCAGTAGGAAACATGGTTACTGTACGTGGTTGTGTTAATAATATGATATACTTATGTGGGTGTACTTTCAGATAAATACATAATTATGACCTGAGACACAAACAGAAGCTAATTCACTCACTGTGACATTAGCGATCTTAATGTCTGTAGGATTTTTTTTCTGCATTATTAAGATGTACAAATGGAAACAAGTCAACTCTTTTCGACCTCTTTTACATACCCATGAAATTTCACTTTACAAATGGCTAATGAGGGACTTTTTGACACATTATCTCATCAAGAGATATCACACATTCCAAAACTGGGAACATTAGCAGATTTCATTGACAGCAACACAGACGCCCAGTGAGCAATGTCCACATCTGGACCAGCACGCTCCCTCTATTCACAATCTGCGTCTTCTTCTTATGCCTGCCTCGCCAGGTCACATTCCCTCTGTCTTCTGTTTTTCTCAATCTGTTGCAGCTTCTCATTATTGCACTGTGACTCATGAAGATAAACATCAGCAAACATGCATTCTCATTTTGTCAGTTTTTGTTCTAAAACAGAATAACAAATAAGTGAACAGCTTACAATCCTCCCTCATGAAATTATGGACATGGTTTTCACATGGTTTTACAGCAATAATGCCAATTACTGGGATCATACCATAGTTCGGTGTTGAAAATTTGACACAAAAATAGTTTTTTTGGAGGGTTGTTGTCTTCCCTATCTTTCAAAAACATGCAGGTATGAGGTTAAAACTATGACAAATTGCCCCTAGGTGTGATTGAGTGTTCCATGTACTGTACCATGTGATGGATTAGCCCAATCCAGGATGTATTCTCCTGTTTCTTACCTAGTGATCCTGGGATAGGCTCTGTATTTATCTTGACTGTGTTTAAAAAAAGTCAGTTTTTGTAAGACTTTCTCTCGTGTCTGTCTCATCCTCAGATTTTTAGTCTTAGATTCTAACAATAATTTCTTAAGATACTATTGTTCTTTTGTTATGTTCTGTTAATGTTCCACCTGAAGTATAACATCATGTGTCTCTTTCACTCCTTTCCCAAACATGCCATTTCAGCATTAAATAAACTGTCCCAAATGCCCCTGCTAATCAAAACACAAAGATTAAAAATTTACCAAAAAGACCAAAAATTGTCTGATGAGTAAAATAGGGAAAAAGTTTTTCAGTAGCAACCTGTACAGTTACTGTCATGTGCAAAAGTTAGTACCCCTCTTTTAATTCTTTATGTTTTTATTCAAAAGCATAATTTAAAAAAAAATTATTGTAGTGGGTCTTAGTATTAGACAATTGCAATGTGAGAAGTACAAAATACCCCCTTACTCCTTCCACATGACTAAGTTTAAACCAGGAGCTGCTAAACATCAATCCCTGATTAATTGATCTATAATCTATAACAGCTGAAGTTTTGGCAGTTTACTGGTCTGGAGCATTTGCGTTAACACAATGCCAAGATGGAAAGACATACAGTAAGCAGTGCTCTTAGAGAAGCAATTGTAGCTGCATATCAATCTGGAAAGGGTTATAAACCATTTCCAAACAATGTGGAGTGATTGGAACATACTACAGTGGGAAAGATTATTCACAAGTGGGAATTTGCCAATCGTCCCACTAGTGGACGTCCCAACACATTAACCCCAAGATCAGAATGTCCTATGTTTAGAGAAACACAAAAAACCCAAGAGCTACATTTCAGAGCCTGCAGGCCTCATGTTAAATGTCCATGACAGAATAATTAGCAGAAGACTAAAAGTGTACAGTTTGTTTGGAGGTGCTGCCAGGAGAAAGCCTTTTCTGAGGTTCACATCTGAGCTGTTTGGCCTTGGTGGTATATTTGAAATCCAAACACAGCATAAACACCTCATGTCCATTGTCAAGCATGGCAGTGAAGACCATTCATTAATTTATGAACTTCTCTCTATACCAGAGTATTCTAGAGGCAAACGTGAGGCTATCTGTCTGATAAAGCTTAGTCAAAATTGGGTCATGCAAAACAACAATGATCTTAGTCACACCAGTACATCTATGAGAAGGGCTGAAAATGAAAGCACCAAGGTGAAGTGGCCTATTCAAAGTCCAGATCTCAACCCAGTTGAAATGCTCTGGCTGTGTGGCAGTGAAATGCTGTGGTGTGACCTTAAAAGAGCTGAAGAGCTATGCATAAGCAAATGCTCAAAAACATCAATAAACTGAAGTAAAAATGGTAAAGAAGAATAGGGCAAAACTCCTCCACAATGATGTGAGAAACTGATAAAGTCATACAGGAAACAGTTACTGAAGTTATTACTGCTGAAGTTGGCTCTACAGTACATGCTGTTGAAGGGGGTACTTACTACTGTTCAAATTATTAATTTTTTTATATATTGTTGTTCATAGGTGGTTGTATTTGCCTAATATTAATATGTACCATGATCAGACAAATTTTGATTTGTTTGATTTTGATTTTGCAGAAAAACACATAAGAGTAAAAGAGGGGCACTAACTTTTGCACATCCTTAGTAAAAGTACATCCTTATCTAAGAGCTCATTATTCTCAAAAAGTGCCATTTTTCAACAAACAAGCCTAACAAACACCCTACAAAAAGTAAAGTAATTTTACAAACCTAACAAAGTTTAGTCACAGTTGAAAGAAGCCACGGTAGTTTCAGTACTAACATAAATCCTGCTGTAAAATTTAATGTGTAAAATCCAATGTAAAATCTTTAACATATAATTAATGAATTTATTTATGTATTTATTTATTGGTGTTAAATGTATTTTAAAATGCTTTTAATTCATTAGCAGTTTCTATTTATTACAAAAGAGAGCAAATGAAGAAATGGGATTGTGCACCATTGCATGAATACGAGAGTTGGGACTTAAGAAGTATCATAAACACTATTCAGCTGGCAGACACACTAGCAGAGGAGAAGTGAGGATTACTGGAATCTGATTGTGCGAATAATAGATGGCTTAGCATTAGTTTAAAATGGCATGCGCACACACACACACACACACACACACACACACACACACACACACACACACACACACACACAAAATGACAATGCAAAAAGAAACGCTTTAACTTTACAGTGTATCCTTTGTCAGCACACATACACAGATTTTTTATATGTCCTTCCTATGCACTGTATGTAGTGTATATATCACAATAAAGAAACAAAAAAATCTAAAATAAATAAATAAATTGTCGCCAGTGGCTGCGCATTTTGCATTTTACATTTTACAGTTTGCGCTTGGCTCAGGTTAATCAATTTGGAGAAAGATGAGAGGGAAGACGCCTGGGAGTGAGAAAGACCTAGATAACGTGGTGTAATGGAATCCATTCATTAGCATTGAAGAGGAGAAGAGACCAGAACACTGTCAGAGTAAAGAGAGATAAAGAGCAGCTTTCAGGGGATAGAGAGAGAGTGAGAGTAAGAGAGAGAGAGAATGCAATGAAGTAGATAGATATATGAATATGGAGAGAGAAGAAGCACAAGAAAAAATATATAATAGGGAAAAAGATAAATAGAAACAGATGAGGTAGGAGAAGAAAAGTGAGTGAAAGACAAAAAAAGAGGAAAAGGTGAATGGCTAATTTTAGGGACGAAGTAGGTGGAATTGCTGATACATCAACATAAATAGTTCTAGCCTGAGTAAACAAATCCAATAACATAGCAGTGACCTGAGATGAGACAGAATAGACATTTATATAAAAAAAAATTGCTTAATCATCTGCCTCTTTCACACAATCTTTAATTTTAACATTGTACGACATTTTTTTGTTTATGATACAAACACGTTTGTTCCCTAGAGTTCCGGTGGCCTGGCAAGAGAAACCCTAATGTGATCATTTATTCTAAATGCATTGCTTTTTCAGTTATAGAAGTAGGTACCAACTGAAGGCAGTTTAGTAAAGATTGTATATCCCCTCCTTACTGTACGATTTACACAATTTAAAGAAAGTTATAAAATCATGCATTTGTGCACTCTGCTATCTTAAGTGAACTTTCCACATCCATTTAAATGACCTCATTTCCTCTGTTGAAATTACATATGCCCTGAGAGTTTCATGCCTTTCAATTCAAAATTGGTGGCGCTCTTGAGTGTTGCCACAGAAAAGCATTTACCTTGCTGTTGCAATATCACAGGTTTAAATTTCAGGCTACAGCTATCCATGGACAAGAACCATGCTCTCTGACTGGGAGGGATGGCATAGTGTAGATAGCTCTTCCCTGTTATCCTCCACTATGGCACAACATCAGTTAAAAAAATATGCAGATGACTGATTCCAGAGCTGGCTGGTGGGTGGGAATTGGCACAACTTGGGGAGAAAACCTGTGGTAGTTTCTAGGGGTTATTGCCCAAACTATGAAAATGTAAACAGCAGCCTAAAATAGAGACACCACCCATAACCACCGCATTATCAATATTCTACTGGTAAACAGTTTTAAGAAGCATTTCAAAATAACATTAAAATAATGTTATTTATGTATATTCTTGAATGTTACTTTATGGAATCCCTTAGTAGTTTGCTTAGTGGGTTTCCTCCAGGTACTCCGGTTTCCTCGACAATTCAAAGACATGCGGATTAGGCTAACTGCCATTTAGAAGAAATTGCCCATAGTGTATAAGTGCTTGTGCTTTACGATATATTGGCGCCCCATCCATGGTGTACCTCATCTTGTGCCCTGAGCCCACTGGTGAGACTGAGTAAGTGAGTAAGTAATAAAATGTCAATCAAAAAAGACTAGACCATAAATCTGTGTTTTCTAAGCAATGTCTCAGTAAATGCAGTTAAAATCTGTTCTAATTTCTGACTCAGATCTTTCATCCAAATCCAAGTCCACCCCTTTATCTACTTCAAAAAGGTGTGATAAAACCTGACCTTTTCTAATTATTGTAATACAATGCCTGATGAGTAGGTATTGTAGGTCAAAGCAGCTACAGTGGCAGTGTTTGATGGCATTTTCCTCTTTTCATTGTTGTGCTCATCCATTATTTTATGATTCTGTCCATTATTTTGTGCTTTTTTAAAAATGTCACACAGCCAAACTCCCAGTGCTGAATTAACACCCTACAGAACAGTTGGACTCATATGAACTCATAAATGAATACTGGAGATTTTACTGTGCAGAAAATTTATTCTTTCTCGTTCTCTCTATTTAACCCTCTTTAACAATTAATATTACTTCAGAAAATACCAATGATTGACTGGTAGATTGTTTGTTCCAGATTTGTCACTTCTCATGCTGTATCTTATCCACGGTTCTGAAATATCTTTTAACCAACTCTAACTAGCATTAACACATTTAAAATTTGCTAAAGTTGTTCGTAGAACAGCCTCTCAACAGCTTCACTTATTCATACTGTTTAGCCAGATCAAACCGTAGTGTATTCTATATTGTGCTACTTAATCAGCATTCATGATACCTCGACTGTCTATACTGTGACCAATCACGTCATCTCTTATGTCAGCCAGGTGATCAATTAAAGTTTGACAACATGAATATGCAATGATTTTTGAAGCGTAAAAATTCCAAGCCTCTTCCTGCTGATGCTGACAAAAGACCTTGAACACAAAGTGAGAACAAACAAACAAAACAAATATAAAAATAATAAAACTGTGTTGTGATAGGTCACAAGATCCAAGATGGCGGCGCGGCAGTAGCACGCAGCGGTCGCTCCGGAGCCAAAATAGTGCTACCTTGTTTACTTTTTTTGTGGAGCGCATTTGTTTTATTCTGTGTATGGACATCGTTGCAACTGCTGTCCGTACATAGCACCGCCTGACACTTTTGTACATAAATAACCCGGTTAACAACATCCACGATGAGCTGCGGAGAAAAGCTATGCGACCTCGGCTTGCTGCATGAACCAGGCCTCAAAGCCTCGGCATTGCCTGATGCTGGCGGCCGGAGGAGGGAACATCGGAAGCAGTGCGCGAGCAAGCGAAAGCGCGGCAAGGGGGCCAGCTCTCCCATCCATCATCTTATCCAACGTCTGCTCCCTGGAAAATAAACTGGACTACATCCGACTCCAGCAGGCTACACAGCATGAGGTTAGACACTGCGTGGTCTTTGTTTTCACGGAGATATGGCTCAGTGACTGAGTACTGGACGCCACCATTTAGCAAGACGGGCTAGCCACATTTCGTGCCGACAGAAATGCAGCTCTGTGCGGTGGTAGCGTGTGTGTTTACATCAACACGAAATGGTGCAAGAACTCTGTGCTAGTTTCTAGTTATTGCTCATTGCTGTCGGAGCGCTAAGGATAAGGAAGCGCTATGGGAACTGTATACAAAGATCAGTGAACTGCAAAACACACACTTGGATGGACTGTTTATTTTTGCTGTAGATTTCAACCACGCAAATCTCAAGTCAGTGCTTCCTAGATTCCATCAATATGTGGACTTTGCAACGAGAGGGGAAAACACACTGGATCTTGTTTACACAAACATCCCTGGCGCATATCGGGCAGAGCCCTACACCCACTACTCACACCACATCTCTGTTATGCTAATTCCAGCATATATACCACTCGTCAGGCGGTCAAAACTGGTTCTGAAGCAGGTGAAAACCTGGCCAGCAGGATCCATCTCTGCTCTTCAGGTCTGTTTTGAGAACACTGACTGGAACATGTTTAGGGAGGCTGTGACTTACGGTTACTACACCGACATGGAGGAGTACACGTCATCAGTGATCAGCCACATCAATAAGTGCACCGATGACGTCACCGTCTCCAAGAGCATCATCTCATGACCCAAACCTGTGGATTACTGCAAAGTGCAAGCAATTCTGAGGTCCCGAGACTCTGCTTTCAGGGCAGGGGACAAGGTAGTGCTGACTCACTACTGTGGTGCAACACATAGTTTGAATCACATCATGAAGTTTGCTGATGACACGACCTTTGTGGGTCTCATTAGCAAGAACGACGAGTCAGTGTACAGAGAGGAAGTGCAGAGGCTAATGGACTGGTGTAAAGACAACAACCTGTATCTGAATGTTGACAAGACAAAGGCGATGGTTGTTGTCTTTAGGAGGACACGAAGCGACCATTCTGCGCTGAGCATCAGCGAACACCCGGCCAAATTCCTGGGTGTGCACCTGAAGAAGGACCTTACCTGGTCCCTCAACACCAGCTCCCTGCACAAGAAAGCCCAACAGCATCTCTTCTTCCTGAGAAGGCTGACAAGGGCCCAGCTTCGACCACCGATCCTGACCACCTTGTATAGAGGGACTATCGAGAGCATCCTGAGCGGCTGCATCACTGTCTGGTTTGGGAATTGTGCCATATTGGACCGCAAGTTCCTACAGCGGATAGTGAGGACAGCAGAGAAGGGTCTCTCTTCCCTCTGTTGAAGCATTCAGGCACACACATGTGCAACAGTTTTTTTTCCACAAGCCATCCGTCTCCTCAACAAAAGGAACTAGACTGATAATACTCACATGCATACACACACACACACACACACACACACACACACACACACACACACACACACACACACACACACACACACACATTATCACTCAGCTTAACTCAAAACATTGAGACTGGACTGACTAATCAACACAAGCGCAGACACACTGATCTACACTACCAAACTAGTGTACACACCAACCTGTAAATGTTCTTTTGCACAATATTTATTACTGGATTTCTTTCTGCACCAACTTTTTTAATTCTTGCTGCTACTTTAAGGAACGCTTGCTCTTTCTGCACTACCTCAAATCGTCACCTCAACACCACAGAGTATTATGTTATGTCGTGATTGTCGCACTGTCACTTTGTCACGCTTGTTGCACATTTGCACTTTATGTTGTCAAACATAGAGAATTCCTATGCTAGTTAGTTTTTGTTGATTTATATTGTTAAATTTATGTTGTCAGGTCAATTTGTCCTGTCTCCACTAGCCTGCTAACTAAGCCACTTAGTTAGCTACAGTAGTTAGTTTTTCTGTTAACTTATGTTGTAAATTTATGTTGCATATAGCACCTTGGTCCTGTAGGAACATTGTTTCGTTTCACTGTGTACTAACTGTATATGGTTGAAGTGACAATAAAGCATACTTGAACTTAAACTTGAACGAAATATATATTTTTTCATTATTATAGGGATAGTTTTGTATGAGAGTTACGATAGTTTCCATGATATTAGTAGGAGTGATATGTGACAGAAAGGTGAAGGCGGCAAGAATAAAAGGGAAAGTTTAGAGGATGGTAGTGAGACCAGCAAGGTTTATCAATGTTACAGCTGATAAAAAGGTAGGAAGCAGAGCTTGAGGTGACAGAGCTGAAGATGCCCCAATTTGCTTTGGAGGGTAACAAGAATGGACAGAATTAGGAATGAGTATATTAGAGGGACAGTGCAAGCAGGTGGTTTGAGGAAATGGTTAGAGAGGCCAGATTAAGATGGGTTGGACACGTGCAGAGGAGGGTTGAGGAGAGAAGAATGTTAGAGACAGAGATGCAAGGCAGGAGGAGAAGAGGAAAGCTCAAAAGGAGGTTTATGGCTGTATGGATGTAGTGAGTGAGGACATGCAGGAAAGGAAGATATGATAGACAGAGTTAGCTGGAGACAAATAGTTCAGTGTGGTGACCCCTAATGGGAGCAGCTGAAAGAAAAGGAAGAAGAAGAAGAAGAAGAAGAAGAAGAAGAAGAAGAAGAAGAAAATACTCAACTTTATTTTTCATCAAAGCACATGATGAAAATGCATGATGAACTAAAACTGGTCACTGATATGTATCTGAATGTGTTTGAATGTGCATCTGTCTTGCATTTGCTTCCAAACTGACACTTAACATACAGTATAACATATAACAACTATCATACTCTACCATAAGGAAAAATACGTACACTATAGTTACCTACTACCTACTGTATATCTCAGACTGCTAACATGGAATTGGTAACACCTGTAAACACTCAGTTCTCTAATTAGATCCAGCTAAAAATACCCACCCATGAAATTATATTAGATATGTATTTTAATGTAATAACTCTAAGCTGTACCAAATATAGCACTGGTACATTGACCTGGGGTTTATATTTCTTCATATGTCACATTAGCTTACTTCCCCGTCTAAAAAATGTTGGTGGATTGGCTATGGTACTGTAAAATTCCCATAGTAGCGAATGAATGTGTAAGTGCATGGTATGATGCCTGCAGATTGAGATGGTACCTCATCCAGGATGAATTCTCCCAACTGAATAATTGTGGCCACAAACAGGATAAAGCATTTTCTAAAAATGAAGGAGTGCATGCACCATATAATGTGATTATTCATTTGAGCGCTCAAGAAGGAGCAAACTATAGAGTTTTACTGATAAATGCTAGAACCAAAAAATGCCAGTCTTTGTTTGTCTTTCAGAGAAGGAACTCTGATCCCCACAGAAGAAAATTGAAACAGAAAAATCAATGCCTTCCACTAAACCGCAATTTACAAATGTTAATACACATTGCATTACATCCACTTCAGAGAGAAGGACCTGTCATGGTCACAGACTAACAAATGTGGACAGGGTTGCCAAGTATGGATTTTTCCCCAAAGGTTGTTGGCTTGATTGTTTTGTGCAATATACACCTAAATACATTGCACAGCTATTCTTTAGTTATTGTGAAATTATACCTAATAAAATAACACTAGTTAAAGAATTGAATAAAAGGACTGTTCAGGAAAACTGTATGGGTTTATGATTCATCCTCTTCATGGTCATGGCAGAATCTAAGCCTAATGGAACCATGGTTGTGAGACTGGATGTACTTACGCGCTTGCGTGAACATGAGTGATGGAGCATGATGGGAATAACAGCCTACCTTAATACAAAGCATGATGATAATTAACAGGGAACGAAAGAGAGAAAGAAAGAATCTTTTCTTTTAAATCCACCCCCTCTTGTATATATATCTGTATTGATCTAAATATGGATTCTCGGGACAAAGCCAAAGATTGATCTGTGCTGGTATTGATGTTGATGTTAATGATGATGTCACGCTTTCCTGTACTTAGAGCAGAAGGTAACTACAGCGACTTTCAATCCAACATGACTCCACACACTAGCAGCACGAGTAACCTTTGATTAGTCAAATCCTGAGGAATCTTGTGAACTTTACGTGTTCAGCTGGAAATTTTAGCGAGAAATTGCAACAATTGAAAGATTGAAATATAAAACAAAAACACTACGTTCTACAAACATTGACATTTATATGTATAAGAGATAACTCACCTCTCCATGCTGTGGATGATGCTTCTGTGATGATTTAATATGAAGGAGAATTCTGTGAGGAAGCCGAGTGACTGTTTTACATCACCTTTTATCACTATGATGTGCCAAAGAATTACAACTCTGTGATCTAAGACTGAAATAAAATAAAATTGTGATTTTGTTTTTGTGTGTGTGTGTTTGATGTGAAACCTGGTATGTTTCCCTCATTAGTGAGGTTCTTGTGAAGTAAGCAAGGGGACAGGTATCACCTCGTCTGAGAGGCTTGGTCTCAGCCCAGGTCCAGTAGTGGTTTTCACATAATGTCACTTCCTCTGTGTTGCATGGTGTCAGGAAGTGATTTTCCACATAGGGGAATTATTTCTAACTCTCCAAATGCCTGTGCCAATGTGTTCTGGATGTTTGGATGAACAAACTAAAGAAAAACTTAAATTCTGAAAACAAGACAAGATTCATCATGTTTAATCAAATTCTATCATTTAAATGGTTATATTGAAGAACTCTAAGAAAAATCTATTGAAGAACTCCAATTTAACAAACACTTTGATAAAAAAAAAAAAAAACAGTCTCTCTAAAGACATCTAAAACTTTGCTGGCAAAATGATCTATGCTCACAGGGTAAATGTCAGTCTTTGGATAGCGGTGGGCCACAGCCGACCAGACATAAGCCTATTCAATTCAGTTTGCAATCAGACACTGTCAAAATGCCTGTGATGCTCCTGCACCATGGGCAGAATGAAATCATTAAATGCAATTTTATCCTTTTCACTTTTTTTTTTTTTTACAAACAATGCAGGAGTTGCTTCTAGTTACTTCTGGTTGAAATTCATACAAAGGAGAGACATGTTTCATTTCAAAGCCTCTATGTAGGAAGTCACATACGTAGTAACAAATCAGATGAGAGTAATATTTAAATTCACTCTGCATTGCTCTCTCTCTCTCTCTCTAAATAACTGAATAAATCTGCCAGTGGAACACTTCAGTGTCACTTCCACAAATCACCCAGGCATCATCTATCATCATGACTGACATCTGTCCTCCTTTCCTGTTAGATTCTGATGTATAAAATCTCCCAGCTATAAATGAACAGCTCAACCATACTTTGCAGAGAAGGCTTTCTGTCTTTTATTTATTCTCAACTGACCTTCACTTTATCTAAGAAAATCATTAAAAAGTGTGGGTTCCTTGCGGCACAGAAAATTTGGCACTGAGGAATTTACGCATTCATAGTTTCTCTGTAGACAATCTCACAGTTAGCTGCACCTGTTAGAAATTATGAATGCCTATTATAGTAGTTATAAATCAAGTCAATTTGGTCAAATACTTGGCAGTTCAATTGTTAGGGATGTGACATTTGGACTTTTATGAGAGAGTACAGGTTTTTTTAAACCTGTATTTTTTAAACACAATTGCAGAAAGCATTACACTTGTACCAAGAAGGAGCCTTGAATGGACACAAAAAGTTAAGTTCTGGAATAAATTATTTCAAAGAAACTGTCCCTGTGCATGTGACATTTTCAAATTATGGATGTGCTGTTTCTGGATCAGCCCTCTACAAACTATAAACAGTAGCCGAATTACATTCAGTTTACTGATTCACAGATTCAACTGATTCATTATACATACAGTACTGTGCAAAAGCCTTGGGCCACCCCTCATTTCTTCATATTTTGCTTCCAAAGAGCCAGACTTTCTTGTATTTTAATGTAATATTAAACCAGTAGGAAACGGATGATGACAGATGATTAGGCCACTGATTAGTATACTGGCGATGCTGAATGCTGAGTGGCTGGAACAGACAAGAGTGGAAATGAGGTTGCTTCTGATGTTTTTACATAAACAAGCAATTTTTTAATTCTATTCTTCAGTCACTTTGACGCCTGTCACAGTAAAACATTTGCTCCCAGTGCTTTAATGTAATCTATCACTAAAAATGATCATTCCTCCAATCCAGCCTCTATGGTATTTTCTGCCTATACATTAAAAAATGCTTTGAAGTGCTTTCAAAATAAAATGTTTAAAGAAATAGGAAAATACATTAAAAACATTAAAAACATTATAGTATTATTACAGAATCGTGCACAAAATTATTTATTTATTTTGCATTGACTCCTAACACATGCATAAATAATAATAATAATAATAATAATAATAATAATAATTATTATTATTATTATTATTATTATTATTGTTGTTGTTGTTGTTGTTGTTGTTGTTGTTGCTGATATCATTATTGTTATTATTATCTGATTCATTAGGAAATTCACATTCAATGCATGATGGAGATGTAAATTTACAAAAGTAATACAGTGTTTACCAAAGCATCCATCATGTTTAATAACTTGAAAGACATTCTTCAAAAATATATTTTTTTACAGTGGGGATTATGTTTAATCCCATTCATGCTACTAATAAAAAGTTGTCATACTTTTTATTAGCCTTATCATAGCAGGTTGTGGCAAAGGGAATCATGTAAACAATGGAAAATTGCACATGGATCGGTTCTTAGGTACAGTATAAACTATACTGTATACCCAAAAGCATATGGATACCAATACTTTTGGGATTATACCCATATGGGCTTGTTGAACCTCCCTCCTAAGACCTAAAGGAGTAGCCATTTCAAAAAGCCCCTGGACCACGGCGGGACCCACCACGAACCATGACAAGTCCATACACGATCCGTGCTCAGAATGTGATCCCCCATGATGACGCAATTAACGAGGCCCCGTCCCATAAACGCCCCTATGCACTTTTCTAATAAGATAGTTGCAATGCAGTATAATCATGCCAGGTGGAGCATTGACTGCACTGTAAACCCTAGTGCTCAAACTAATTAAACATATTGAGTAACTTAAACAATTACAATTAGTTCAAATTAATAGAACTTTTTGATATTTATGAGTTTGTAGAAATTAGACAAGTTAGCTGAACAAGTTTGATATTTTAAGCCACAGTAACTGTCTCCTTAAAGTTCCACCAACTTAAAATCTTTTAGCCTAGCGATTTTGTGTCTGATGTCATCAATGCACACTGCCCACATTGAATTGTTTTGCTCAAGATGGTGGATTGGTCTGTCTTCGCATGATGTTGTAAGTATAATATTTACAAATCTGGGCATCCTAAAGTAAAATGATACTTATTTTATTTGTAACAGAGCACTGGTGGCTAGGTGTTGCCCCTGCCATGTGAAAGGTAATTCCCAGGCACTGGATGGAGTTCCTGTCCCAAGCCCAAATAAAATGGGAGGGTTGTGTTCAGAACGGCATCTGGCATAAAACTTGTGACAAACCGCTGTGGCGACCCATTGCCAGAAGCAGGCGAAAGACCAACAACAATTTATTTAATTTGCAACAACTAAAAAAAATTATAGCATAAGTTAGGCTACTCAGTAATACAATTAAATAACGATTAATATGAATGAGTACAACAAACTCAAAAACTGATTGTTCTGTTTACTTAAAATCGGAAACATCATTACTTAAATTACATTTTTTTTAATCACTCAATACACAACAATTGTTTATGTAAATAAATGAATAAATATATGAATAAAAACTGTTATTGCATTATGTTTCAAGACATCCTTAATTTACGCAATTTACCTTACACAGTGTTACTGGGGTTTAAGTGCTAATTAATGGAAATTTGTTAATATTCTGCGGTGTTAATGTTGTGGCTGATAAGTGTATGTTGTCAAAGTATTTGTGGACATATAATTGGGATAAAACATTTGGTACTAAATTTTAAGGATGTCTTCAAACATAATGTAATAGATAGTTTTATTTATTTATTTACTTTTATTGCATAGAGTAATTACAAAACAGTACAACGCATGTTATCATCTAGGAAAATCTTACCAATTTTCAACACTATAATTATATATTTTTAAATATATATAAAACATTAACAAAATTTGAAAAGACATGCAAATGAAACCTCACTTATCTTTTATTTATTAATCTGCTCGCTCAGTTTTATTAATCCACGCACTTGATTTAGTATTCAGTGCGCACGCTTTGTTTGGTTTGTTTCCGTAAAATATAAATAATACAAATAATAATGATACAAAAATTATTATAGCGCAGTGATGTGGAATTCATAAAAAGGCATGAGCAATTACACCATTAAAAAATAATGGGTTAAAAACAACCCAGTTTGGGTTGTTTTTAACCCAGCTGCTGGTTAAATATTTGACCATCTACATGGTGGATTAATTTAACCCGGCAAAACGGGTTATTTGTTTAACCCAGCAAGATGGGTCAAATATTCGATCCAAATGCTAGGTCATATTTAACTATAATGCTGTTTTAATTCTACCACATAAATTGGTCAAATGTTCTACATAGAACTATTCTATTCTATTCTAACCATTCTATTAATTGGTATGTTGGGTTAATTCAACCTCACAGATAGGCTATTATTATTTTCATATTTTACACGTCTATGGGTAAAACAGTTTAAACAGTTAAATTACTTTGCTATACCGGTCTATTACAAAAAAAAGCCTTTAAGTTTTGCAAATCATACATATATGCAGTAAACACCCAATTAAACGTACAAATCATAGAAAAAATATTTACATGTATTTTTCAAAAGCACAAGATCAGATAATACAAAACAAGTTCAACAGCGACATCATTATGATACTATTACTCAGAAGCACTGAGAGCAGAGCTGGTCATTATCATCCAAAATCAGGATGTAGGGCTATGGCCTTGACACTTCAGCCTGCTGGAGATATTCCATGTTGTTGGTTCCAACCTTAGAAAGAAAGAAATGAAAGAAAGCAAAAATTTTATGGAAAAATCGAGAAGGTTGGCTAGTATGCATATTTGTAAGAAGATTAGTGTTTTGTAACACGCCAGATTTTTATTGTTTCAAGCACTGAGATGAATAAAATTCTAATGGTAATGTTGTTGCTAACGCTAGCAACCTAGCTAAATGCTAGCATCATGCTGGCACTACAGTTAACGGTTTAGCTTTCATTCATCACTTCACCATCGTCATACACCCTGCAAGCATTCTACAAAGAAAGCTAAAAAGCTCAGGCATTTTTGCGATTTCTTTCATACACAGGTGGGGTTATGTGGTTTGGCTAGCTAGCAGCCATTGTCAGATAAACTAGCATGAATAGCACAGACCAGGCTCAAAGTTTGAGTGTAACGTTAACACGGTAACAGTAATAAATGTTACATACAGTGAACAAATTCAGTCAATTAAGTGAGTGAAAGTGTGTATACAGACCACGTATTTAACGTTTACATTTCCTCTTAAATGCTCGAGGAAGAAGCACTCTCATCAGCGGCCAAAAAAAAAAAAAGACACAAAGTTGACACAGCCACTAAATACTGAACTTCAGGGGAGGGGCGGTCTTGTCTGTGATGTTAGCTGTCACTAGCTAACCCAACTCCAACCTAGCTGGGTTAAACAAAAAGGACCCAACTCACTGTAAATAACCCAGAAAAATGACCCAACAGAGGCAACCCAGCGTTTGGGTAGTAAAAATAACTGAGCATTTTTTGTGTGTAAGAGTGAGTGCTTTTACACAGCATTTCACAATGTACTGTACAGCAATTGATGCAAATTCAGACCTCTCAATAAAAAAGACCAGATTTCTCAATTCCTGCCACCTTTATTCTTGTAGGCTAAACATTATATTCTTTAGTAGAAAGTGAAATAACATCTCGGCCAATATGTCCTGTAACCTTGTATGGAAAAACACCTTTTCAGGCCTTTGTGCAATGGCATTAAATGGCATAAATCCTCCTTTGCTCATGTAGTCATACATTTATACAGAATGTTACAGACACAAGGCAAGCGAATGTATTCAGTATATCGAATAATAAGTTTACGTTGGTGGGGTATTTACAGTATACAGTATATTTGTTCATCATTTAAAGAACAAACAATTGATTATTACAGTATATTATTATTTATTGTATCGAATATCTTCCCTTTATGTAATGTAAATGTCGAATACTTCAGTGTCATGCAAGTTCACATTCTAATTTTTCCCCTTGACTTTCTTAGTTTGACAATTAAGCACTGTCTACTACAGGTCTAAAATTTTATTTTATTATCTAAGACACGTAGGAAAATGTAGGAATTTACAGTATATGGAGTCCTCCTTTGTTGCTATAATAACCTCCACTCTTCTGGGTAGGCTTTCCACTAGACTTTGGGACATCAGATGGGACAAAAAAAATGTATATATATATATATATTTGTATATATAGTTAACACATTAAAAATGAGTATATACCACAAAATACAGTATATGCAGAACTTGTCTGGGATGAATATTAGGTGAGAGTATTGATATAGTTTTCTGGGGAAAAAAATGATGAAATTCAGTTGAAGTATAAGTCCAGATTTAATCCCCTAAACATTGTCTATAAAGTATGAGGTAGTGTTTTAAGGTAGTGTTCCCCAAAATGAAATTGCATATTGATTTTGATATTTTGTGTTTCTGATGTTATGACTAATATTTGAGCTGTTAAATTTGATTTCGGTCTGTGAAAGAGCATACGAATCTCTTGTGTTAAAATCTTCAAAGTATGATGAATGATCAGCTCCTATTGAATGAAAATACTACTCTTGCTCTTCCATGGAGTGAAGGCTGGAGGGGCTGCGATGATTCAGATGTGACAATCTGGAAAATGACAGGAAGTCCCACAGCCTCACTGCAATCTCCCACACCACATGTCATAGCTTTATAGCCTGCACAAAAACAACCTTCACAACAGTATTAGAAATGCAAGCAATGATAGAAAATTGGGCTGACTGTTGTCCTGCTGTCAACCTTAAAGAAATCAAATCACCTATTTTTGTACCCCAAGGTAGGAACCTAAGACAACTCATGAGCTACAGTAGAACAAGGGAAACTAAATAATGTGTCGTTATTTTCTCAAACTATCAAACCTCTCTCTGAATTTCATTCTCTGCAACTAATGATCTGCTTTAAAAAAATGGATTTACAGTAAATTTAACAGCAGCTTTAGTAAGCTGTAGCTTTAGTAAATCCCAACTTTGTAGGGACCTTTTCCTTGATTCTGCTTTTTGAGGCTTATAAAATATCACCTATTGACCAGAGGTTACACTGTTTTCCCCGACTTGTCCAGTATATCCTTGACCAGCCCAGAAGTTAATCAGAAAGCTTATATTCTTTACTTATTTATTCTTTTCTATATTCTTTAAGCATGAGTTACCATGACACCAGAGGAGCTCTATATACAGTAGATACATGCATAATCCTCACTCTAAGACGAGATATTTTTTTTACTATTTTTTTTTTTTTGCACTAACACTGTAACAAAGGTTAAGTGTTAGTGTAAAAAGAGGGGTTTAATACATAGATATTCATAATGTTCACAACATACGGTAGCTACTCTATGTTTCAGGCCAAACTGTTAAAACTGGTAGTTCCCTTTCAAAAGCTACACTCAATGCTGCGTGAAAACGCTATGGGAACATCTCTTTGTTGCCCGGTTGTGAAGCCTGTGCATGTCAAACCCGCCGAATACCTTCGGCTTATAACCTGTGCCAGGGATGACGTCACCGAATAAGGTGCACCTGCAGGTTATAAATAGGAGTGAACCGGAAACATCCTCAGATCTTTTTGTCTTCAGGACCGACTTTGTGTTTGCGTGTGTGTGTGCAACAGAATCACGGTAGGAAAGAAAAACTTTACTTACCGATAATGGAAAGCTATTAAGGCACTTCGTGCTCGGCTCGCTTTCTTTAAAGAGAAAAAGCGAGCCGCGGCATATTCAAGGGGCTCGCGTGCGTATGAGACGGGATTTCCCCCTTTCTCTCACGCTCTCCCCGGATCAGGAAGTGTTTAGCGTCTGCTTCTCAAGCGCGCTCCGGCGCTCCTTATGAGCAGACGGAAGAGATTAAACTCTTGCTTCCATGGACATAGCGCGCCGATCTGACAGACGCGCATGAGACGGGGCGTCCCCCTTTCTCTCGCGCTCTCGCCGGATCAGGAAGTGTCTAGCGTCCGCTTCTTATGAGCAGACGGAAGAGATTAAACACTTGCTTCCATGGACATAGCGCGCCGATCGGGCAGACGCGCATAAGACGGGTTTTTCCCCTTTCTCTCGCGCTCTCGCCGGATCAGGAAGTTTTAGCGTCCGCTTCTCAAGCGCGCTCCGGCGCTTTTTGTGAAGGGATCGAATAGATTTCCTTTCTCGCCGCAAAAATAAATAAATAAAATAAAATAAAAAATCCCCAAGCGCTCAAAGTTAGACTACAGGTTTCTGTCAGGTGGCCAAGGGAGTGGCCTCAACGAGGGTTTCCCCTCCCCCCTTTATTTTTTGGCAACCTCTATGACGAGTTAACTCTTTCATGGAATAAGCCTGATTCATCCCGTTTTATGATGATACCCCAGATTGAAGAGACGTTTGCGAGCTATCTCTCTCCTGGGAGCTCATCCTCCCTGAAAAAGCCTACATTGCCCACCAAGCCGTGTAGACTAACATCTTCGTTGGTGGGGAAAGCTTTTCAGGCAGCGGGTCAGGCTGGTGCTGCTCTGCACACCATGGCAGTTTTTCAGGCATACCAAGCTCACCTGCTAAGAGTTCTGAGCACTGGCGGGTCTATTGATAGCGCCTAGCCACAGATTTATTTCTCTGTGCCACCAAGCAGACGGCCCGTGCTATCGGCCGTTCTATGGCTGCCGCGGTCGCCACGGAGAGACATCTGTGATTTAATCTCACGGGCATCAAGGTCAGGGATCGTGGTTTCCTC